>OVAP01000097.1:0-41114 GCA_900406295.1 Aurinia saxatilis | reverse complement strand
TTTTTTGAGTACTTTTCATTTTCCATCTTTTCCTTTTTTTTTTTTTTTTTGTTATGTTCAAATATCCAAAAAGCACAAAATAAAGTTATAAATTTTGTAATTGAATGCATTCGAGCCCGCACAGGGTGCGGACAACTAATCTAGTGATTTTTTAAATCTTATGCAGTCTTAAGCTTCATCGTCCCACTATTGGACCTGACTTTAGACCTGGTGGGGTGGGATCTCAGCTTTGAAACTCCCAAGACTAACAAGGCAGCCTATGAAAATCGCTAAGAATGTGGTATCAAACTTGAGGATTCACTCATATGAATCAAGAGGAGCACCAAATTGGTTGAGGGACGTGTTAGAGGAAGAAAGTAGGATCACTATGATCTGATATACTTGTTCGACTCAAGAGATTCACTTAAGCTAACTGATGAAGTGGAGCTCTGATTTTATTTTTAGTAGCTCGTTCTGTTTTTAGTAGCTTGAAGAAGTTTATGGAATCGGTGGATGTAAAATCTCACCAGCTTCTCTGTGCGCTTGGGATCACTAATTTTGTTACTTTCAGTAGGCGATAGGCATTAGGCAACTTGGCTTCCATAGCAGAAAAAAAGACTGTGCCGAAATTAACTTTCAAGAGCTTCTAGAGGCTAACCAGACTGCCATTTCACAAAATGAAAATGGGATGGACGTGGATTCCGTAGACAAAAGGTACAGTTACTCGCATTTGCGGTTCCAGTTGATAAGTTGCCACTGAGCTAAATTTGACGGTATAATCTGCATTTCATATCAGGACGTGGTTGTTTGATCTGTTAGTTTCGCTTTTACCTGTTTTGTATGATCAAGAACTAGATGCCGTATATTAGTTCTCTGAAGCCTGCAATGCAGGTTTGTAAATTGATCAATTTTTAGATGACTTGTCCTCATACTACATTATGATGAGTCTGGATAACACTTAAACTGCAGGACACCAAGGGCCTAATCCAAAAAAAAAGCGTACAAAGTTCTTTCAGTCATCTTGAAGGTATTCCATATGATTCCACTCTTCGATTAGGTCAAGTATATTGATACCTTTGTGCGTAGCTGACTGATTTTTATGCTGGCTTTAGCGTCTAGAACTTCATCGCTAGGATGCTGTGATTATATCAGCATCAAGATATTGTATGATTACTTTATGTTAAATAGTGTTCTGTCCCGTATACACTGATCCTGTTACATATGCTCATTTACAACTGATGGTGATGGGCCATGCAAGGCCCATCCTCGACTCAAGACCTTTCACAAACCCGGCCCATTCAACGATTGAAGCTCGGCCCGTTCGAAGGACTGAAGCTCAGCCCACTAAGTTGAAATATCATTTATCATGGTTAAGCGAACTAACCATGGTAAATACTCTATGTCGGTCTATTTTTACTATAAATATTCTCCTGTAATCATTGTTTTGGGGATCTGAATCTTTTGGGGGATTGGAGACAACTCTGAACTCCGAGTTACACTTTGTATTACAGTTTCCGAACTTAAATACAAAGATCTCCGACCTCAATTTTCTTTAGTACGTTACCCTTTTGAAACGAGCTATAAAATCTAGAAACATTGTCCGAACTCTCTACAAGAACGAAGATCTCAGCCCATCTCTTACTATCGAACTACTCATTAAACACACAAACGACCTCTCTGACCTACTTTGTGTACCACCAACAATTAAATCTTGATTAATGTCTCCGGTACAAATGTTTACTCTGGGTTTTACTTGCAATTTAAATCTTTAAATCTCTTATCAAATGGTCTTTGTTAGCCCTTGCAAATCTCTAAATCTCTCTTGTCAACAAAATCTTGTCCTTGAAAACAACACACTCTGGGAAAAAGTTGCTACTTGCTGCTAGAATCAATTGGTAACAGAAACTCAAATTAAATAGCTAGAAATTCCTTCTTTACGAAAAGAAAAGAAAATGAATTACTTGTTCCAATTCGATAATCAAATATTATATGACTCATTGTCCAGCTTTCAGATAACTGCATACAAACACAACATTTTTTCTGATTGTTGTACTATCTAGGATACAGAAACAATCAGGACATGTATGTTTTTTTTGGAAAGAAGACAATGAAACCAAGAAGCAGACTCTGGCGATGTAAATTTACCATACGAGAGAGTGTATTTCTTTATGGTACTAGTCTAAACTAGATGATTAGTGCATGCAGTTTATCTCACAATTATATCAAGGACAAGATTTTGTTGACAAGAGAGATTTAGAGATTTGCAAGGGCTAACAAAGACCATTTGATAAGGGAAATAAAGATTTTAATGTAGTTATATGCTAATCATAGTAATTTCATATTGTTTTGGTTTGGAATTGTGGTTCGACTTTAATAAAATGTTTATAACCGGAATATCAATTTCCTTTTGCCTGAAGAATATTTCCTTTTCTTTCTGGGACGCGTCTTCAAAGTCTATATAACACCGACCGAGACATCTTCTAAATCCACATCTCGCTCGTCTCTTTCTCTCGACTCGATACTCTCTCTACTCATCTCTCTGTCTATCGACTCAACACTCGACGATGACAGAAGTCTCTGTCGTCTCCCATAAGAGACACCGAAGCATGTACGAAGAAGAACAACAAAGGAACAAGTTACCCGAGGGTTGGTTAGATTGTCCCTTCTTTGGACAAAATATAGGATGTATCATCCCTTCTAAAGCCCCTCTCGATAAGTCTTACAATAACTCTGTTTCTCCGAACCAAAGATACAATATCAAACACAGAGCAAATGATCAGATCGGTTCGGTGATTGACCTAACAAACACAACTCGGTACTATAACTCTAATCGGGAGTTAAGGGAAAAAGGTATCGAGTATTTGAAGATCCCTTGCACCGGTCATGATGCTGTCCCAGATGAGGTCTCGGTTCAGTAAATACTTTTGTGTACCAAGTTAGTGAATTCGAGAGACGTAACTTGTCAAAGAAATATGTTTTGGTTCACTGCACACACGGCTTCAACCGTACTGGCTTAATGATAGTGCATTACCTTATGCGTTCTAAGCCAATGATGACGGTTACGGAAGCCTTGAAGACGTTTTCGGCTGCTCGTCCTCCCGGGATTTACAAACCGGACTACATTGGCGCTCTCTACAGCTTTTATCACGAGATCAAACCCGCGACTCTTAATATGTCCACCTACTCCTACATGGAAGATGTCCGAGAACAAGCATCAACATGAATCAGCAGCAGCAAGAAAAGATGATGACTAATGACGATGTTTTGGGAGCTGAAATACCTTCTAATCAAGAGATGTTGTACCAGAATTTTTGTTACGATATGTTGAAGATAGGAACAGCAGGAGGAAGATCTTTGCAGTTTCCGGGTTCTCATCCTGTGTCTCTAGACCAAGAGGGTCTGAAACTCCTTAGACATCGTTACTACTATGCATCTTGGAAAGCCGATGGCACAAGATACATGGTGCTAGTAACTAGAGAAGGTTGCTATCTTATAGACAGAAGATTACGGTTTCGTAGAGTCCAGATGCGTTTTCCGTGTATAGGTGATCCTGTAAGCGACACCACTATACTTTGTTGGATGGAGAAATGGTGATCGACAACTTTATAAAAGAAAAAATAGGCAAGTGGCAAGTAAGGAGGAGGTATTTAGTCTACGATTTAGTTGCTATTAATGGGATCTCAGTGGCTGAGTGGCCTTTTAGTAAAAGGTTGAGTACACTTGATATACAAGTGATCAGGCCTCGGAATGATGAGAAGATGAAAGCCACAAGTCAGTGGTACAGATATGAACTTGAGCCCTTTGGGGTGAGAACAAAGTCATTTTTTGTGCTCTCTGCCCTTGAGAAAAAAGCATTCAAGGACCTGATTCCTTTCCTTGCACACAAAACCGACGGCTTAATCTTCCAAGGGATGGATGATCCCTATGTGTCCCGAACCAACTATGCTTTATTTAAATGGAAGTCATCAGAACATAACTCGGTAGACTTTCTAGTGGAAATGGGTGGAGATGGTCGCTTAATGTTGTTTTTACATGAACATGGGAGGAAGAAACTCATGGAAGGGTCTACGGTTGAGTTAAGAGGTGAAGGTTGGGAAAATCCGCTTAGTTACTCCGGGAAGCTCTTGGAATGTTCGTGGGACAATGACAAAGGTGTTTGGGTTGCAATGCGAGTAAGACTTGACAAATCTACTCCAAACGACATCAAGATTGCTCAGAATGTTATCAAAAGTATCCAAGACAATATCACTAAAGAGGATTTGTTGGAAGAGTTTAAAGAAATCATTCGCCCTATGTATTCCGAGCGGATTCGAATGGACAGACTAGAAGCTAAAAGCAGAAGGCATGAAAACCGCAAAGCCTAGTGAATAGATGAATTGAAGAAACAATATTGTCAATTGGTTTAGTTCTCGTTATTAGTTCTCGTACATGTATTTGAAACAATAATATAATACAAGCATTCTTACATCATATACTGTAATTTGTTATTGTCTTTGTTGCTCGGGGAATACGCGAGCCAATATGATGAGTTAGACGATCGTACGACCCCGATGATGCTAGTGAAGGAGGTAAGTCTTTCTCCAGGAACCATGCCTTAGAGTGTAGTGATCAAAACTCTAGTTCGGATAGCGATGGGATCGCTAGTGAGGGTGATCCTTGTAGTGATGAGGATGGTAGTAGTCTTGGAAATGATAGTGATGACGAAGGTCAAGTAGTTCGTGATGATCCTCCGATGTCGAGGGATGAGATTAGAATAACGGTTGCTATCGAAGATATTCAAGATCTTGATATCAAGGCCGAGACGGAACATTGTTTGGAATATTCCACTGTTTAGATTTTCAATGAAGGAGATCATGGCCGAGCGTGCCGTTCTCAACAAAGAGAGAAAACAACGTCGTACTCCAAGGCCCATTCCGATCCTTCTGGATTGTCGTTGCCTACCGAACGATCCATAGCCATATTGAGAGAGTTGTTTAGGATTTCCGATGATGTTGAGATCATTGCTCCGTCGATGGCCGACCGTGTCGACGATGCTCCGGAAGGATACTTTTCCTTGTTGAAAGTTTTCTTTACCACTAGCTTTCTATGGTTTCCGATTCCGTTCGTGATCTTCCAGTACTTGGAGTATTATCGATTGCCTTCTCTCAACTTACTCCGAACGAAGTGTGCCACTTAGTAGGAATCGTTGTCCATTGTCTTGAGTGCGGGGTTGAGGTGGATGTAGATTTCCTTGTTGATGTTCTCGAGATTCGTGCGACTCGGAAGAACAAGTTGAGATACGCTGTTTCCGCAAAGCGTGGATGGGGAGTGATTCGAGGATTCTTTAACAAGATTCACCATTGGGAAGATCATTTCTTCTACGTGAAGAAAGATTGCTTCTCGTTTGAAGAACGTTGCCTTGATAAAGTTAGAGAGCAGTGGCGTACGAGAGGTTACTTCGTCGTTTGCATTTGCTTGATAGTTTGCCTTGTGATTTTGTTTTGTTGTCTAACCACCTCGTGTTTTCTTTTGCAGAGTATTCGCTTCATCTTGCTCACTTTGATGATTTCACGAGAGATTACCAACTCCTTCGAGAGTGATCAACACATTGAGAGAAGACTTTCACCTTGAGACGTGTTGAAGACGCTCGCTTCAGTCGGGAAGGTTTTGAGTCTCCGGAATGCACCGTTACTACGTACGAGATGGCGAGAGCTAGAATGACAATCATGGATGACCTCGGCGAGGTTCAGTCTGCGGAGGCATCCGTCGGAGGATGCCAAGGATCCGAATGGAGGGAGGAGGAGGCCGCCTCTAGGGCTTCGGAGAAAGGCAAGGGCATTTCTCTTGATTCATCGAAGAAAGACACGAAGGCTGTTGCGAGTACCACGGTGAAGGGCAAGGGCGTTGTCTCCGGTTCGTCGAAGAGGCCTAGGAAGGCCAAGGAAGTTGTTCATCCGAGTTGTGAGCGTGACACTACGCTTGCGGATGCTGGTCTCTTCTGAAAGCTAAAGTGGAGTTCTTCGCGAGTGCGGTTGAGATCAGAGATGACTTTCCTCCGATCGACTCTCTTCGCCGTCGTGACGAGTTCTATATCGTAGCACGTACTGGACTCGATGTGAGTGATTCTTGATTCTTTCCGTTCTAATAAACCTCATGACTCAGTTGTTTATCTCTTTGATTGTGTAGCATATGATGGCCACAAACTATATGATGATCAGTTATGAGAGGGACTTGACCGAGGCACATAGGGAGATTGATAGTCTCAAGGCGGCCCGGAAGACTCATGAGAAGGAGTTGGCTTCGTCGGCCGATCTTGTTGCGAAGGCCGAGACCAAAGCTCTCGACTTCGAGAAGAACGACCAAGCGTACTCGTAAGTACAAGAAGGATGCGGCCGCGGAAGTAGCGAGATGCAAGGGCATCCGAGGCAAGTACCGTGATGGTGCCAAGGCCACTCGTGCTAAGGTGATTCGTCTCCAAGAGGAGATGTCCATTCGCATGTGCAACCTCGTGCAGGTTAGCAAGCTTTCCGATGATGGTTTCATGGCTTAGTATTTTTTTATGAAATCTTATCATCTTTTGTTTTCGATTTCAGGCGAAGAATGCGCTTCAGATAGTGGCGTTGCTCCAAGGCGAGACTCCGATTCCTCTTGAAGATTTGAAGACCAAGATGGAGAAGTTGAAGAATCTATGCTTGGACACGGATGTTGATTACGATGCTTTCGTGGACGAGATCGCGGCGGATCTTGGTAGCAGGAGTATGCTAGGAGAAGATGAGACGATTGTCGCGAGGGACGTTGTGGATGCCATGGATGAGAACGTGCCGTTATAGATATTCGTCCGTTGATTTATGTTTTTTTGTCTTGTAGACTTGGCATATGATTGCCTGTTTGATACTTTATTTTGCCGAGTTCGATAACTCGTGTTCTTTTGTGCCCGGATGGCTTTATCCGTTTGTAGACTTGATGATTTTTCCGATAGGCTCTTGAACGTTAGCTTGTTTTTATGAGATAGTATTCAGATGAATCTGACATATTTGCGAGTGTGATAACTCAACTTATGACTTTGTGGTTAGATAACGTCTTGAGCTTGTTTGATGACTCGTTGGTCATGTGATGGAAAGATCAACAAGACGACTGGTGAGTGAGCAAGAACAAAGTTTACGATTATGCTAGCCGCTTGGTGAATTTTTACTCTTAAGACCAACACATTAGTTGGGTTTCAATGACATAGTCATTGATTTGCGACTTGTTTGTTTGAACGATTCGTTGATTATTCGATAGCAAATCAGTATGATAACTGATAAATGAGAGAGAGCAAAGTTTGCGATTATGTGCTTGAGCATTACTTGCATGGTTATGCTTAGCTACTTGGTGATTTTTTGCTCTCTAAGACCAATGCATTGATTGGGTTTCGATGGGTAACTTGATCGGAGTGATCTTGCTTTTTCGGAAAGAAAATGCATAAACCAAATATCCCACCTCGCGACGTTGCGCCGAGGATGTGCCGTTGAGATGTTCGTGACCAATGTTCAGTTAAACTGGGTTTTCAAGACGAATGTTTCTTCCGAACCCCTGCTTTGTCCTCTAGCAAGAATACTTCCGATGAACAAATCGTCGCGCGCTTTACCGTAGGAGGTGTTGACGTACCCGGGTGTTTTCATTGTTGTGGCTAGCAACAACGGTGGCGTTTTGATACGCCCATAGTGAGCTGTGATAAGATCGTTAGCTCTCATGCTAAGTCTCCGATGATAGTTTGCGTTTTAAGAGCTCCCGTATGGGATTATCATCGGAGTACCGTAAAGATGATCATGATCCTATTCCAACTCCAAACTCTTCCCCGTCGAGAAGGGTTTAATGCCAAAATTTAGATCATGACCATATCAGCACAAGTGTGTTGATGAAGTCGGATCCGTTGACTTACGATGAAATGTAAGTCGCGAAGATCTTTATGAAATCGTGACATGCGACCCAAGTGTGCTCGAAGGTCGCAAGATGAGTTGTTCAAGTCGTGTTCCGTGACCCAAAGAGGTTTTCAGGTCGCGGATATGCGTTAGAGCTGTGTTCTGCAACCCGGAAGGGTTTCTGGGTCGTGGGGCTTTGTCTGAGTGAAGTTTCCGCAACCCAGAATAATCTCCGGGTCACGGAACAATGTCCTTCCGTTGTTCCCGCGACCCAAAATGCATTCGGGTCGCGGGATGATGTTTGGATGTCGTTTCCGCGACCCAAAAATGCTCTCGGTCGCGGAATGAAGTCTTGATGTTGCTTTCGCGACCCAGAAATGCTGTCGGATCACGAAATGAAGTCTTGATGTTGTTTCCGCGAGCTGGGAATGGCTTTAGGTCGTGGGATTAGAGCGAGAGCGTGTTCCGTGACCCGGGGTTGGTTCCAGGTCGCGAAACGTTACTTGTGAGTTGTTTCCGCGAGCTGGGAATGACTTTAGGTCGTGGGATGAGAGCGACAGTGTGCTCCGCGACCCGGGGTTGGTTCCAGATCGCGGAACGTTGGTTGTGAAATGTTTCCGCAACCCACGAATGATCTTGGGTCGCGGAACATGCCTCTGTTCGTGCTTCCGCGAACCGGAGCTAATCTAAGGTCGTGGAATGTTGCTTCAGACATAAACTTTCAAGCTACATCCTAGCAAAGTGTAAAAAATCGAAATTGTAAGGCATGGATTATTCCTTAGTACCTGGATTAGTGATGAGTGGGTTGATGTAACCCGTTGAAATGGTTGCTTGCGTAAAAGTTTTCACTGGTCGTGAAAATGAGTAGGAGTATATGAGTATACTCTCCCTCTCCCCCCTTTTTTATCGGAGGGGTCAACTGAACTCATCACAGAGATTAGCTGCCTACGTACCCTCGAAAGGGATCAATTCGACTCGTAGTTAATTGTCATTGCTTGGTTGGACTAATTATCGGTTGGACTCGAACTCATTATCGGTTGGACTAAGCGTCGGGCCGAGGTTGGATATTGGTGCCTGGAGCTTCGGATGTGTCGGGTAGATCCTTCATCCTATGCTTCTTAGCTGGTTTCTCATCCTCGTCGTTGTTCCGATTCGGCTTGCGACGTTGGTGTTCTTCGAGCAGGCAGATGCGCGATTCCTTTTGACTTCCCCATATGGTTTTGACTCCAGATGGTGGTGGGAACTGCACACATAGATGGTAGATCGATGGGACTGCACGCATTGAGCTAAGCTAAGGTATTCCGAGGATTGCATTGTAGATTGCCAGATGATTGGCCACTGAAAACTTCACTATCTGAGTGACTCCTCAGCCTTGGACTGGTAAGTTGATTGTGTCGATAGTCATAGTCGTCTCTCCAGAAAATCCGGTGAGAGGTCGAGGAGTTATGGTGCTGTCTGTGGGATCGATTTTCATGCGGCGCAAGGTGTCGCGAAAGATGACATCCACGGAGCTTCATGTATCGATCAGGATCCTAGCAGTGTCGAAGTCTTTGACCATGAGCTTGATGACGAGAGGATCGTTGTGTGGTTGATCGATTCCTTTAGCGTCCTTCTCCGCGGAGGATATGGTGCACTCCGGATATTTGGGTTCGTAAGTCTGGAAGGATATGCTGCAACTGCTTTCCATTGGAAGGCTTTGATCGACGAGATAGTGCCGAGATAATATTGCGAGCTGCCCATGATCATGTTGATTCTCTGGCGCGAACCATCGTTATGGTCTTCGTCGTCTGACCTTTTCGCTTGTTTTGCTCGTCTGTTTGAGGTTGCTCCTTCGGAAAATCTTCACTTGCATCACGAACAAAGTCTTTAAGATGGATTGTGTTTCCGTGATGACCTGCGAGAAGTTTCTTGGTGAGCTTCGCGTCCAAAGTCCTGCAATTTTGCGTTGAGTAGCCTTTGGTTTGGTGGAGCTCTGCGTTCTCGTCGTAGCCCGTACGATTATTTGTCCATCCTTCCGAACGTCCACGTCCACGTACAGAGCTTTGGCCACCGCCACGTCCAGCATTCCTTGCAGCTTCCCGGGGATTGCTTTCTCCATTGTTGATCAAATAGTTGTGCGAGTCGGGTCCTTCGTGATGGATGTACTTGGATGTTGAAGGAGGCCTTCTCGTGTTCTGTTGGACAGTGGGCTATTGAGCGGATCGCGTAACGCGATCTACTTCGTTCACGATGTAGGAGTTGGCGAGATGCAGGGCATCTTGAATGGTTGACGGAGTGTGATGAGCCAAGTCCTTCCTGAATTCCGATTCGTACCACAAGTCTTGCTTGAGTGCACGAAGTGCTGCCTGGTCGTTCATGCCTTCGACCTGCGAGATAAGAGTTTTGAATTTCGTGATGTATGATCGGAGAGATTCCGTTGAACATTGAGCGATTGACCATAAGTCAGCATCGGTGGTTTTCTGCCCCATGAAGATGGAGTAATGCTTCAGGAAGGTCGTAGTGAGTTTGCGGAAGCTGTCGATGGAATTCCTCGGCAGCCGAGAGAACCACTGCAGAGTTGGTTCTTTGAGATTCTCGATGAAGAGAATACACAAACCACCGTCTTCGTATCCCTTTGGGAACTTGGCCCGGTTCATAGAGATTCGGAAGGATGTTAGGTGCTTACTTGGATCGGTTGTCCCATCGTAGAATGGGATTCTGACTTTTCCGGGATCTAGGATACTAGCTCTTGTGATCCTCAGAGTAAAGGGACTCATCTGCGATTCTTTGAAAACGCGGTCGATTTCTGGTGCGCGGCTAGTTGCCTTATGGATCTGCGATCGCACCTCCTGGATAGTAGCTTCTGTTCTACAGAGAGATGCTCTGAGTCGGAGATTTTTTCCTTGTGTTCTCCGAGCTGATCTTCATCGGAGTATTCTTCGAAGACTTCGCCTTGATCTTCATGTTGTTCTGTATGATATAGTTGTTGAGTGTTCGGAGGTGGGCTTGACTCTCTCTCACGATCGTCTTCGATGTGAGGTTGCCAGTTGATCACCGTAGTATCTTTGGTGAGGTCGATAATTCTCTCCGGTCCTTGTGTTTGCTCAGTTCGAGCGACAGGATTCTTGAGAGCCGTCTGTCTTGTGGGATCACGAGGTGGTAAGCCGAATAGCCTTCTCGAAGCTTTTCGAGGTTGGTTTCGGACATAGAGTTCCTTCAACCTATCGGCGATGGATTGGTTGATCTTGTCTTGCTTCACGGAGCGTGTAAGAAAGTCGTTGAGAAAGGTGTTGACTTCTGCAAAGCTAGTTTGAGGATTGACGATTCTATCTCCTCCTCCGTTCAATGGAGTCTGCGTGGTCGAACCTCCTCCGTTGAGTGTAGTCAGCATGGCCGGACCATCTGAGTGGCTTCCGTTGTCGATTCCTCCGTTTGGTTGTGGAGTCACCATGGAACCATCCGGGTTGAACTACTGGGTTGTCTGCTCTTCCCCTGCCATGTTCGTCGTGAGTTACAAGAGATTTTTCGTGTGGAGCAGTCGATGACTCCCCACAGTCGGCGCCAAATTGTGTGTACTGAAATTCACACAACCACAAACTTGTATAATACGAAACTTTTAATGGATCTTCGATTATCTTTCTGTACGAATCACCTGTAAGTATGAGAACGGAGAAAACAGAGAGAACGGACAGAATTCAAAGACATAAAACAGAACAGAAGAAAAGATTAACTAACGATAGAAAATATAGAAGAATCACGAATTTAATTGGTAGAGCTCTCTAGGGTTCGAGAGGCTAAGAGATTTTGAGATACATTATGAGTTATAACTAGCAAAGTATTTATACTCTCAGCTAAACCGTCTTAGGTCGTCGGGCTTCTCATGGGTCACCTTCCGTTTCTTGCAGACAGTTTCTTCGGTAGTTTCCTTTTCTCCGATATGAATCTAAAAACTTCCTTTTATCGTAGAACAAAGAAAGACTTTCTTTTCCGTAGATTATCCTTCGATCCTTCTCGAATCTTCTAGAATGACGGTGAGTAATCTGTCTGAAGGGCTTGCTTGTATATCGGCCTATGATGGAATATCGGACAATTGAGCTTGTCGAGTAATCGGACACGTATGTCGCATTTCGTGATAGTGTAAGTTAATGTTACTTCGTGGCTCATACGTTCTCATTGGAACTAAGTACTTAGCTCGATTGATCCACGGAATGGCACTGGCCTTGGTGATTGTCATGCTTCGCGACCACGACGTTTGCTTGGGTCGCAGGATTTGTCTTAGAGGAAGACGAGGCGAGCTACGACTGTCGTTGGGTCGCAGAGCATATGCTTAGAGATGAACCACGACCCGGACTTGGTCCGTGGGTCGTGGAACTCGTCTGATCGGCAGCATCGTTGAGTCACGGGAAGCTTCATCGATGGATACACGCGAGCCACAAGTGTACTTGGGTCGCGGGACACGTTTGTATCTTGCTTTGGGTTGCATGAGTCATGTTTGAAGAGAAGTCGCGAGCCTGATGTAACTTTTGGTCGCGGGAGGAATCTTCGAGTGATTGCGCGAGCTATTGCCTTGCCAGCTCGCAGGAGATGCACAGGTTGTGGACAGGCGAGCCAAGTTGCGGAGCACGTCAAGACGCGAGCCAAAAGTGGTCCAAGTCGCGGGAGTTTCATCCGAACAGACGAGCCACGATGTTGGCAGGTCGCGGTTCACGTTTGGGACGTGAAGTAGCGAGCTGCGACCACAGCCAGGTCACTTGAGGGGCTCGTGGAGAGAAGAGTGGCAAGCCAACCTTCTCTGTAGGTCGCGGAATGTGCTTGTTCCGCAAAGGTGCAAGCTGGTCTCGTTGCTAGATCGCGAGAAACTGGTTCAGAGAAAAGTCGTGAGCCAAAGAGGTTTGTGGGTCGTAGGTTAGTTCTCCGACCTTATCGTGGGTAACTCCATGCATCGTAAGACTCGTGATTGACCATCGACGATGCATTCGTAGTCGTATAAAATCACTGACGATGATTCTTGAAGACTTGAACTATCCACGATACGTAGTCGTTTTCATGCTATCAATCTTGAGGGGTGGAATCCGACCCCCACAGTCATAAAAAGTAATTGAAATATATGATAAAAAGCGGTAAAATATCACCCCTATCAACAAGAAAGACGATCAACGATCCAAACTTGGTTCAACAGTCACAAGATCATATTGAAGATAAGGATGAAGGGAAAGTTATCAAATTGCAGAAAGAAGACAAAGAGAGTTGTGGTACGGTAAAGAGAAAGACCACACAAGCTGAGATGATTACATCAAATAGATTCTCAGTGTTAGGATCGATGGATGAGAATTAAAGTAGCTTAGGGCATCCAACTAAGCTCTTGCTATATAAGTTAGGCAATGTTGTAAGAAAAATTCAAGCCGATATGAATCAATAAAACTACAAAGTTTTTATATACATTGAAGTTTCAATTTTACTTGCATGGTATTAGAGTTATGGCTAATCCAGTTCAACCATATGCTTTTCCGACTCTAAAAATCTCAAATTGCTTAACTTCCAAACTCACTGAGAGTAACTATATCATTTGGAAGTCACAATTTGAGAAATTTCTTAAATCTCAATCGTTACTTGGGTTTGTTAATGGTGGTTCTCCATGTCCAGACACCACCTTACAAATTCCAAGAACTAATGGTACAGAAGACACAGTGGTGAACCCAGACTATGAAGCATGGGAAAGGTCAGACAATGTGATTCAAACTTTGATAAAAGGGTCTCTGTCATAAGAAGTTGCTGGCTTGGTGATAGGATGCAACACAGCTCAAGAAATGTGGATGCTTTTTGCACAACAATGTAACCGCGAGTCAAATTCCAGACTCTTTGATCTTAAGAGGCGACTGCAGACAGTATCCAAAGGTACAAAATCTCTTGCTGACTATCTGAAGGAAATCAAAAGTCTATGTGATCAGTTAGCATCCATAGGTAGACCGGTTAAGACTAGGAAGAAGATTTTGTATACCATCAAAGGTCTAGGAGAAAAGTATGAACCTATTATCACTCAAGTTGGTGGCTTTCTTGAGATTTTTCCTGACACTGCATATGAGGATGTTGTCACCAAGTTGATAGAGTATGAAACCAGAATCATAGCATACTCTACCTCTGCTCCAGTCACACCGCATCTTGCTTTTAACACCACTCAGGCAGATCAAACTGCTCAAGCTCAAGCCTTTTACTCCAACAAAGGAAGAGGTGGCAACAACAACAACAATAACCGATGCAGAGGTAATCACTCAACCAAAAGGCGTAGCTTTCATAAGGAGAACAGTCCTTACCTCTACTCCTAGAAATAATGAAAGGCCAGTGTGTCATATATGTGGCAAGCGTGGACATCCTGCTCTTAAGTGCTGGCATAGATTTGCCAAAACTACCAATATGATGAAGTGAATCAAGCATTGTCTGCTCTGCACACCTCTGACAAATCAGGTCATGAGTAGTTTCCTGATACTGGCGCAACAACTCATGTTACCAGCTCCTCCTCTCACCTTTAACAGTCATAGCCATACAATGGAAACGATACAGTCATGGTTGGAGATGGAAACTTTCTACCTATAACTCACACTGGTTCAACAAACTTATCAACTCTGTCAGGTAACATTCCACTCAAAGATATTCTAGTTTGTCCTGATATTGTTAAACCTTTTATGTCTGTCTCTAAGATTACTAAAGATTACCCCTGCAAATTTGCGTTTGATAGTGATAGTGTTGTTGTAAAGGACAATGTAACCAAAAGTCTGCTAACCATGGGAAGTCATCTTAATGGTCTCTACTTACTTGGAGAAGCTCCGGAGCAAGTTCACTTTTCCACCAGACAGAAAAATGCTTCAGAAGATGTGTGGCATAAAAGATTGGGCCATGCTAATCTCCAAGTCATCCAACAACTATCAACATCCAAAGCTATTTCAATAAGTCGAAGTACCAAGAGTGTGTGAATCCTACAGCCTTGGGAAAAGCATTAAATTTCCTTTATCTAGTTCTCAATTTGTTGTTTATAGAGTCCTTGAACGAATACACTGTGACTTATGGGAAACTTCTCCCATGATGTCAGTTCAAGGTTTTCGTTACTATGTAATCTTCATTGACAATTTGTCCAGATATTGCTGGTTTTACCCTTTGAAAGCTAAATCAGATTTCATCCAATATTTGTCAACTTTCAGCATTTGGTAGAGAACCAGTTTGACTGCAAAAATTCTCAGTTTTAATGTGATGGAGGTGGAGAGTTCATTAGTACTGTTTTTCTAAAGCATCTAAAAGACTGTGGAATTCAACTATTGATCTCCTGCCCTCACACACCATAACAGAATGGTGTGGCTGAAAGAAAACATAGACATCTCACAGAACTCGGTCTTTCCATGATGTTTGAGAGCAAAGTGCCACAAAAGTATTAGGTGGAAGCATTCTTTACTGCCTGTTTTCTCAGCAATCTACTTCTAAATGTTGCCTTATATACAGGACAATCACCATATTAGAAGTTGAATGGTAAAATTCCAAACTACACTTCTCTGAGAGTTTTTGGCTCTGCCTTGTTTTCCTACCTTGAGAGATTATGCAACAAACAAGTTTGATCCAAGAGCTTTGAAGTGTGTATTTTTCGGATACAGTGAGAAATACAAAGGTTATAGATGCTTGAATCCGCCAACAGGACGAGTTTATCTCAGCGGACATGTCATTTTTTATGAAGACTCATATCCATTTTGCACAAGATATACCCATTTGCAGGTTCCTGCAACCACACCATTGATGCAGGCTTGGCAAGAAGTCTGTCCCCTTAAGATAATATCTTCAGCTCTGGTACAGATCAGGCAAATGAACAATCTCACAACACTGCAACATCTGGTTCAGAGAATACAACACCAATCTTCACTCCTGATGATTTTCCACCCCTGCTAACATCCAGACAACAGCAACTAGTTGATGTTCACCACAGAATAAAAGATCAGCAGAACAATGCTGCCAGGGAAGAGGAATGTAATGGGCGTACGCCAAGCTTTGATCATGTTGCTATAGGTGACAACATTCCTTCTTTCTATGGCAGTAATGCTCAAACAGTTGACTCAAACACACAGAACAGTGGTGACTCTCATCAACAGCAAGAATAGACTTCAACACATCATATGGTCACAAGATCAAAACATGGCATTAGAAAACCAAATCCAAGGTATGTGCTACTAACACAACAAGTTTCATATCATGAACCTAAAACTGTTGCAAAGGCATTACTGGATGAAAAGTGGACTGCTGATATGGGAGAAGAGATTGGAACCTGTAAGGTCACTAATATATGGTCCCTGGAGGAATACAAACCAGGAATGCATATTTTAGGATGCAAATGGATTTTCAGAACTAAGCTTAATGCAGACGGGTCTTTAGACAAGCTCAAAGCAAGACTCGTGGTACAAGGGTTCAATCAAGAAGAGGGAATTGACTACTTGGAGACCTACAGTCTAGTCATCAGAACAGCTACAATCAGAATGGTTCTTCACACTGCAACAATCATGCGTTGGGAAATCAAACAATTGGATGTGAAGAATGCATTTCTCCATGGTGAGCTACAAGAAAGTTGTTTACATGAGGCAACCAGCAGGTTTTGTGGATAAAGACAAACCAAATCATGTTTGCAGGCTACGTATAGCTATATACGGCCTGAAACAGTCACCAAGAGCTTGGTTTGACAAGTTCAGTGATAATCTTTTGGAGTTTGGGTTCATATGCAGCATAGCAGATCCATCTATGTTTGTGTACAACAACAATCAAGATATTATATTCCTGCTAATGTATATAGATGATATGGTGCTCACTGGAAACAATCCGAAGCTCATCAGTCATCTCCTAGAGAAACTAAATTCAAACTTCAGAATGAAGGACATGGGCCAACTGAAGTACTTCTTGGGTGTAAATGCTATATTCACTGATGATTGTTTATTGCTCTCACAAGCAAAATATGCAGAAGATCTCTTAGCTGTTGCAGGAATGAGTGATTGTTCTCCAATGCCTACTCCCCTACCATTAGAGCTACACAAGGTCAAAGATCAACATGTTATGTTCTCTGATCCCACTTACTTCAGGAGCCTTGCAGGCAAATTACAATAATTGACCATGACAAGACCAGACATTCAATTTGCAGTCAATTATGTCTGCCGCAAAATGCATGAACCTTCAGTCTAAGATTTTAATCTACTCAAGAGGATTATCAGGTACATCAAAGGAACTTGGGATTATGGCATTTTCTTCTCAAAAGATATTGGTTTCACTCTAGGAGCTTACAGTGATAGTGATTGGGTTGGAGATGAAAGACACTCTACAAGAGGCTTCTGCACATTTATAGAGATCAACATTGTATCTTGGGCAAGTATGAAACAGAGAACAGTATAAAGAAGTGTCACTGAGGTTGAGTACAAGGCGTTATCAGAAGCTGCAACAATGTTAACATTGGTAGGAAATTTGCTTAAACCTGTTGGGATTAAGCAGAATAAACCGCCAACTCTATATGGTGACAACCTATCCTCGATGTATCTTGCTGCAAATTCATTTATGCACAAGAGAAGCAAACATTTTGAGGTAGACTACCATTATGTCCGAGAAAGAGTGGCATTAGGAGCTCTCATTGTCCAACATGTTCCTTCCTCTCATAATCTCACAGACATTTTCACTAAGTCACTGCCACATGCTCCATTTGTGAATCTCCGAGGCAAACTTGGTGTCAAGCAAGCTCCCACACAAAGTTTGAAAGGGGGTATCAGTAAGAGTAACAAAAATTTGCTAAGTTCAAAGTCCAAACCAAATCAAAAGGAATGTTGGTTTATGTACAAAAACAGATGGTTAAAACGCAGAGTTTCGACTCAGGAACAAAAGATAATCGAAGTCTAAATACATGAAAGCCCATCAACGATCCAAACTTGGTTCAACGGTCACAAGATCAGATTGAAGATAAGGATGGAGGGAAATTTATCAAATTGCATAAAGAAGACAAAGAGAGTTGTGGTACGGTAAAGAGCAAGACCACACAAGCTGAGATGATTACAACAAATAGATTCTCATTGTTAGGATCGATGGATGAGAATTAAAGTAGCTTAGGGCATCCAACTAAGCTCTTGCTATATAAGTTATGCAATGTTGTAAGAAACATTCAAGCTGATATGAATCAATAAAACTACAAAGTTTTTTATATACATTGAAGTTTCAGTTTTACTTTCATGGTATCAGAGCTATGGCTAATCCAGTTCAACCATATGCTTTTCCGACTCTAAACATCTCAAATTGCTTAACTTTCAAACTCACTGAGAGCAACTATATCATTTGGAAGTCACAATCTGAAAAATTTCTCAAATCTCAATCGTTACTTGGGTTTTCAATGGTGGTTCTCCATGTCCAGACACCACATTACAAGTTCCAAGAACTGATGATACAGAAGACACAATGGTGAATCCAGACTATGAAACATGGGAAAGGTTAGACAATGTGGTTCAAGCTTTGATAGAAGGGTATCTCTCAGAAGAAGTTGTTGGCTTGGTGATAGGATGCAACACAGCTCAAAAAATCTATTTGGTGTTGTTGGTGGTCAACTAGTGTAAGGTATATAATCACAGGATCCTTGGGTTAAACCCTTACTATTACCAGTTTTTTTTTTTGGGTACAATAAGACAACAATACGGATGGATGGTGCAAGTTCGCTTCTAGATTATATTTTTTAAGTTAATAACGTGTCAACACATACAAACAGTTGAAGTTGGTAACTAAACTCGGCCAAAAGTTTTCCCATACAATACAATATTGGAAGTTTTTGCTTCTTAGAAAGTTTAAGTGTGTAGCCAGAACTGCTGTGTGTTTTTTTGTCAGAGAGAAAGAACTTGTGTTTTTATTCAGACATAAATAGTTTTAGTTACATTAACATTTGCATCGTCAGTTTGGTCGACACACAATATCTAATCGTGATTGGGCTTCGCGAGTGAGGTCCATGGGTAGACATCGTTCTAATCAGTAGAAACTGGAAAAGACGCACTTGTTACTTATCGGTTTAGAAAAACACAAAACAGCAAATGCTCCGCGATTTGATTTATCGATGATGAGGGTTCTTCATACTGAATCCATTTCCTCTTACTCGCATCCAAATGTTGGACCTCACGACCTCAAGCGGGGTTCTGGTAATGTCATCCAACACCTTCTGTGCTATTAATTAGAGCACCCTTAATTTTTTGGGTTTTGATTAAGTAATATAAGAGAAAATCTCATTGATGAACTTGTGGGGGGGGGNGGTGTTTGTTTTGGTCACCTCGTTTTAGTACCTAAGGGCTTAGTTGATTTCCTCGGTGATTTTGTTCTTATTTTTGCATTTCTTGTCTGTGTCTGAACCTATTTCATGCTTTTGAAGCTCAAAGATTCTTCTTTTTTGTGTGGAAGAATAGGGTTTGGCTTCTTGTATTGAGGACTTTGATTACAGATTGCAACCGATTTATTAAACTTGAGAGTATGTATATATTTGTTTGCGACATGATTCCCTAATCTTTGTAACAGTCTGCGGTTTCTGTAGGGTCTTGAAGCCTAATAAAGTTGCTTTCAACACCATGATTCTTTCTGCTCTCAGGACTTGCTCACTTTCCGGGCTCCAAACTCTTTGCCCCAAATCAAGCCACTCCTTTTCTTCTGCTGCCTCACCACTCATCTCTCAACCCACTTCACTCTTTGTTCATCCTCCTTCATCACTACTTGTCTCCAGCGCTCTCTCCCCATCCGATATCCCACAGAAATCAGAGGAATGGTTTGCTCTACGAAAAGACAAGTTGACCACTAGTACATTCAGTACAGCGCTCGGCTTCTGGAAGAAAAACCGGCGTTCTGAGCTCTGGCATGAGAAGGTATATGACGTAGACAAAGTCTTCGATGATTCTGCCCGGTTTGCAATGGACTGGGGTGTACAGATGGAATCAGCCGCGATTGAGAGGTACAAAAGAATAATGGGTTGTCAGGTCGGCTTAATGGGATTTGCCACTCACTCCAAAGAGCAGTTTCACTGGCTTGGCGCTTCCCCGGATGGAATTCTAGATTCTCTTGGTCTTCTAGAAGTGAAATGTCCATATAACAAAGGAAAAACCGATACTGTGTTACCGTGGTCCAAAGTGCCCTTCTATTACATGCCTCAGATGCAGGGTCAAATGGAGATAATGGACCGGGAATGGGTCGACTTGTACTGCTGGACACCGAATGGAAGCACTGTTTTCCGTGTAATGAGAGACAGAAGCTATTGGAGCATCATACATGAGGTGTTAAGGGAGTTCTGGTGGGAGAATGTGATTCCTGCAAGGGAGGCTTTGTTGCTAGGGAAGGAGGATGCAGAAGTGAAAAAGTATGAGCCATCATCTACGCATAAGCGAACCGGGCTTGCCATTGCCAAAAGCATAAGTTTGGCTGCGGAATCGAAACTAGTATGCAGAGAAATTGCTGATCATGTAGAGTTCTTCAGATGAATTTGGGAACCTCTTAATACCTTTTAGTTTATGAACTGATAATTCATCGTGTAAGTTCACGTTGTGCAGTTATTCAAAATTAAATTATATTTTGGACTATCTGGAGATTAGAGGGTTCGTTATATTGCCTGAATTTAGCTGAATGTGAAATGTTGTTATTGTAAAAATAGGTGAAGACAGTTAGACCAACGATGACCAAATTTTCAGACAAAAAATTTGGTCAAGATTGTTTATTTGTGCCAACCAAAGTAGATTACCAAAAACAGAGGAATGTAGGAATATAGGAGTTGGTTACCAATAATAACAACAACAAAAAAACGAAAACTGAAAAACCAATATAGTCAAACCAAGGGCAATGACAAGAAACACAAAACTAAATAAAAGTAATTAAAGATATTCCTCTAAGCTAAAGATTCTTTGTTTCTGAAACATCTGCAAGAAGAGAAGATGGATTCGGGGCTATCATGGGCTGATCAATGGGATTATACAAACCCTGACCCTCTCCCAAGTTCGACGAAAGATGATGATAGCAAAAACAAGAAAAAAAAGAAAAAGAAGGATGAAGATGGAAACAAAAGCAGCCTTGGGAAGACCATACTTGGGTTCAAATGGATGAAGGATCTCCGCAAGAAATCGGAAAAGTGATTAGTATATAGATTTTACCAAACCACTGTTTCGTTGCATATATATGCTTTTGATTCTTTGATTCTTGTTATTCTTTTGTGATTAATCAATTCTTTTCTTCATCTCTTCCTTTACTTTCCCTAATTCAACGATTACCAAAGCAATATGATCCAGGCAATGCAAATGAGAAACTAACCAAAATCTCAAATGATGGATACAACTAAAACTTAAATCCACAGGAAATAAAAAATGAAAAAGGAAAAAACAAGGTAACTCCAGCTTCTGTATTGTGATTTTAAATACTCTTTTTCTTTTTTTTCCCCTCAGAAATGATGAGACAATCTTGTAAAAGGGTTGTTTCGTTCATCTCCTACCCTTCTTTTTGGAGGCCTTAGAGGAAGAAGGCTTGGAATGATCAGCAGCTGCACTCTTGGTGGTCGCCTGGTTTGACTTTGAAGTTGAAGGAGCTGCTTCTTGTTTATCTTGCTTGGTCACCGCACCCTGCGAGCCACGGATTTGAGCTGCTCGCTTGTCCTTCCTCTTGGGTCTGTAACTTGACCTTTCCCTTCTGGGAAGCCACCTTTCAGGGTCTGGAGGTGGACCTGGGTTTGCTGGATCGAATCCTTTGGGATACTTTGGCTTTCTCTTTCTCTTCCTCTTTGCCTTTTCTTTCTTCACTTCTTCCTGCATCGCAGAAGCAGCAGCAGCAGCACTTTCCATGGGTTTTGCACCGGAGGTCTTTTCTAGGTTATCCACATCAACAGCCTTCAACCCGGGTAATGGCTTTAACTGTTTCTCGTAAGTTTCTGCTTTCTCAACATTGACACGAGCAAGTGTGGTCACAAGACCAACCAGAGCATCTGTGCTTCTATGGTTTTTCACAATTTCCTCGTACAGCCGTGAAGCCTCTTCTTCTTGACCATGCCTGAGCTTGAAGGAAGCCGCCTCCGGCATCAAAATGCCAAGCTTATTGTCCTCAGTCATCGAATTTGACCACCACTTAATTGCAGAGTCCAGAACAGCAGCAGCACCATCATTGTCCCCAGCACGCTCTTTGAGTGCGACAATGGTGGCAACAGTTGCAGGCAAATGCTGGATATCAGGTATTTTAGACAAGGACTCTGCTGCTACCTGAGGATGACTGGCCGAAGCAGCAATTTGTGCCCTGGCCAAGAGAACCAACTTAGACTTTTCTGGGAACTTTTCGGCAAACTGTCCCAGAAGCTCTTCAGCTTTGGCAGCCTTGTTCTCTCTCACTAAAACAGCAGCTTGAAGCAATGTAGGGATAACACTCTCAGGAAACAGGCCCGGCAGTGCAACACAAAGTTCTCGAGCCTGAGGTAAAAAAGTTCTCAAGTGGTCAAGCAGAGTATTCAAAGAAAAAAACAGAGAGGAAACAAAAAATAGACATCAAGTTAAAAGGACCTGGTCCATCTTATTTGCATGGAGGAGCAAAAGGACACGATTGGCATATATAGCCTCCTTATGTTTCTGAGAAAGCTTTGCATCAAGTGTTTGCGAAAGCTGAAAATTTGTGGAGTCTTTTTCTTTCAACCGATCAAGCTTCCTCAAGCCATCAGAAATATCTTTAGAACCTTTCACGGCAATAAAGTTGTTCACAGCTACAGCAAGTGACGGTTCATCAGCCAGATTTCGTTTGATGATGTCTACATAAGAGCTGGTGGACTCTTGATTTTGTCCAAGAACCTGAGAAAGAAAAAATGAATTACAATCTGACAAGGAGGTTAAAGAAAAGAAGAGCAGCAATAAAAAGTACCTGTTGGACATATGCTAATTGGACAGAAATTGGGGCCAGCTCAATCTCAATATCCTCATCAGCAAAATTGTCGTCTGTGAGGGTTTCCTGACCAATTCTGTCTCAAAGAAACAGTATATCTATCAGGTATGAGCAACATTGTACAAGACATGGGAAAATCAGTAGTCAAATAATCAATGTACTTGAAGTGTACATCCCTGGTACTAGAGTGATGGGATTAGGAAAGGCAGGATGTCGACGGGAAAATTACTAAACAGTTAGTAAGGTAAAACAGAAAAAAACTCAGGCCAAACTAGTAAGCAACTAATTTACATAAAAACTAATATTTTGTACAAATAATTGCAATAAACTTCAAGAGGAATAACTAAAATATTTGGTAGGAACAATTATGTAATAGACATAAACAAACGAGCAATCCTAGGAATATTATCAGAAAAAGTCAAAGGAGCTGATGATAGAGTGTGACATACCTCCTGGCAGTGAGCAAAAGTTGTTCTGCATCAGCGTAGTTATTGCTCTCAATCAAAGAACATGCAGTGTTATAAGCCAATTCAAAACTACTGGTTGGTTTGATCCTCAAAGCCTCCAATGCTTTCTGCACTTGAGAACCTCTTCCAGCTGAAACCAACCCAGCGACGAGATTGACTTCTAAGGTCTCAATGTCGGAGTTGTTAAGTTTTTGATAGACATCAACGCAAGCATCAGCTTTTCCGAGACGATAGAGAATCTGAGCCTCCAAAAGCAAAGTCTCGGAATCTCTCTCTCGACCTTTTAGACACGCAAAAGCCTCATCTAGCTTGTTTTGACGGTATAAGCAATATGCCTAATCACAAAGTAAAAACGAGAGAGAGAGCTTTACAGAATTTCATTTCTAGCTAGCCAGATAAAGCATTATAGTAAATCTAAGCACCTAAGGAAGCTAACCTTCTGAAATCCGAGATCGATTGGAAGCTTGTGAGAGGAGTGAATGAGGGAGAGAGCATCATCGATCTTATCGTCTCTTATCAGAGCCACCACTTTACATCGGATCGCATCCTCATCGGTAGGTACAATCGACAACACTGAAACAAAATCACAATTTCAGTCTAGCCAAACCAAATCACAATTACAAGGAGGGAGGGGTAATCTGGAACCTTGATCAGCGACCTTGACAGCTTGTTCATACTCAGATCGCTGGATGTGCCTATTGAGAGAAGTGAAGAGATCTTCGATTGCAGGAGGAGGCTGCGTACTCGTAGGGGCTTTGGGTTTTTCCTTGGATTTGGGAGGCATCGCTGTTTGGAATCTTCACAACGGAGAACAAAGGGTTTCTTAGCGTTGTCTTCAACTTCAACGTATGGAATACAGATTTGCCCAAGACCCAACTCATGGGCCTTTTATGGGCCTCTCGCATGTTCCACTTACCAAACTTTTTACCTTAGGCATTAGCTTATGAGGCTACCCAGGTAATTCTATTACAATATTGGATTCAATTCCTTCAGATGACCTATCGCGAAGTTACGGTTGCCTGACTTCGTCTCACATATCCCCTACTTCGGTTATTCTTCCCAGTAAGTTTCGATGTCGACCTGGTCGGCTGAACGGATATATCGTCTCCATTGACTATGGCCATTCTTTATATCCTTGGCCGTTATTGGATTTAACTTTTTACAAATACTTTTTGTCATCTCCCTCTTGACTGATTTCGTAACATCTTTAGCTATTTCTGCTTTTCTATTTGCTTACGTTTTTCTTCCTGTTTTGGGGGCATATGGTATGTATACGCGAGTATATGAATTATCTTTTTATGGTGTTGCAGGTTGACTGATAAGTTTTTTGGTATGTCTTCATCTGCGTATGAATCTCCACGCGGTTACTTCTCTTGACATACCCAACTTTTCCTTTCTTCGGGTTGTAATTAGCCAAGTTTTCCTTTCTTCGGGTTGTAATTAGGTTCTAAGTTTTTTATGTCATTTGTGCTTTTCTATTTGCTTACGTTTTTCTTCCTGGTTTGGGGGCATATGGTATGTATACGCGAGTATATGAATTATCTTTTTATGGTGTTGCAGGTTGACTGATAAGTCTTTTGGTATGTCTTCATCTGCGTATGAATCTCCACGCGGTTAGTTCTCTTGACATACCCAACTTTTCCTTTCTTCGGGTTCTAATTAGCCAAGTTTTCCTTTCTTCGGGTTGTAATTAGGTTCTAAGTTTTTTATGTCATTTGTGTAGCTCGAAGCTGTTCTCAGCGGGAAAGTTTGTCTGTTGGAGGTACGCAATAACTTATGACACCAAATCAAAGTTTTATTTTGCTCACTTTCCGACATTACATATTGTATATTTCGTTCCAGGATCAACTCGGCAAATTTATCCCAGTTTACCTGAACGACTTTTTGCTACGGATCGGTTTCCTGCTGAAGGGAAGATCAATTCGTACTCTAAATTGCAGTACCTGCTTGACATTGTTAATGTTTTGTCTGGGACTCCAGAGTATGATGTCCTCCTGCAGTCCCCTTTCCGTGGGTTGTTTAATATTCCTGTTAGTAGGGCTGCTTTGTCGGGAAAGCTGGTTCATAGTGTGATTTGCCGGCAGTTGGTAACTGAAGACTATCATGAAATGTTGTTTACTTTTGGTGGGCATCCCTTTCGGTTCTCGTTAATGGAATTTCATTCCCTTACAGGCCTCCCATGTGGCCCTTTCCCACCTGATGCAGATGTTTGTTCTGCGGAAACTCATGTATCACGTGGCATCCCGTACTGGTATAAGTTGATTGGGCGCAATATGGGTATTACAATTGCGCAGCTAGTTGACATGCTGAAGTCTGACCCGAAATTGCCTGGATGGAGACGTCTCTGGCTGGCGCTCATCGTTATAGTAGACGGCATTCTTTTATGTGGGATGCAGCCGGTTCGGCCCACCCTTAAGACAGTTGAGATGGTCAAGAATTTGGAAATTTTTTTCTCTTACCCTTGGGGCCGGGAGTCTTTTTTCAGGACACTACGTATGATGAAAGTAGGTGGAAGTGTTAAACGACAGATTGATCTAGTGACAAAGCTCAAACAATCAACTTGTGCTATCCACGGTTTCCCGATTGCCCTTCAGTTGCTTGTTTTTGAATGTATAGCTCTTTTTAACAACTATGTGCCTCGGGGAACTTCAAAGGTTAATTTTCTTAATTGTTCTATGGATCTTATTCCTCCGCTCAAGGTCTTTCATACATCAACCATTATTGAGGTTGAAAATGCAGCTCAGGTACATCCTTTATACGCTAGCCCTCTCTTATGGTTTTATTTACTTCCTCTGTGTACTCACCATTTGCTGTCCTTTCCAGTTGATTGTTATTCCAAAACTTTGCCACCCTTGGCGGAGTTCGACTCTTGATTTTCTTGTTCCGGTTTCGTCAGACCACCGGGTCGTGTACCTTCAACACTTGATATCTTCTAGTAAAGTTTTCTGCAAGTCAGATTGGACAGGTGGTGATGCATCTCTGCCTCTTTTGTGCATGTGTGTCACCAATGAAAATGGGCGTTGTACTTGCTCTGCTATTCCTCAGGTCCATGAAATGCCTGCTGCTTCGGCAGCTTTGCCAATTCAGACTGAGACCTAGTCGTGCGCTGAATGTTCTCATCTGAAACAGGTTGTAGGCGATTTGCAGTTAGCTCACCAGGAGTTAACCTCGTCTATGACCTCCCTTTTGGAGACTGAACTCCAAAAGTTGGGGCAAACAATGCTTGCTGATGTCAAAGCGTTGGTCATAGATGCAAATCGTTCTACCTCTTTCTCTGTTAAACCTTTCTGCGGTGCTTCTGTTAGTGAGCATGACCTACGGTCCTCTGTAACGCCTCCGGCCTGTCCTCTAGTTACGCCAGCAGACCCCTATGCCAATTCTGTTTCCTCTACTTCAGTGCCAATTTGTAAGGATCGTTCAGGGTTCCCTGTTGGAGAGGTTAGCTGGCAACGTTTTTCTTTCTTCTGGGAACTATGTAGTCATTTCTTTTAACTGTTTGCTACATGCAGTTTTTTTCTTTTCTTTTTTTTTCCAGCCTCCAAATGCTGTCTCCTCCCCCGCTTCATGCCATCCCCCTTGGTCATCCAGCCCTCCCAATTTACATCTCTCCCCCCGCATATTGCGGTCGCATAAGGTTGTGAAAGGTCCCCTTACTCCAATTCCTTATGTTATCTGTGTTTGTTGACATCTGATTTACAGCGCTCACTTCGCCGTTCAAGTCCACACATCCTTCTGGATACTCTTTCTCTGTCAAGCAACTACTCTCCAGCTTATGCTTCTACATCGCGTACAGCAAAGGTTATTTTTCCGGCCAGTAATCCATAATTTTTGTTTCTACATCTCATATTTTATTTCATATTGATTTCACTGTCTTCTTTTATCAGCACATCCGTGGTACAAAAATGCGTTCTTCTGCCGGTTCTGTCTCTTCTCCGTCATCCCCACATCAAAGTATTTTCCCCCGTGAGACCTCTAATCATTCGTCTGCCACTACACGCGGATGTCCTTCTACGTCCTATGTCCCTTCGCCAGATATCCCTTCTGATGTACTTGCAAAGTTCAATTCGCATATTCAATCGTTCTAAAAAAGGTTTCTACTTTGTCTCGGTCTCTATATGTGACACAGTTCATTGCTTTTGCATCTAATTTTTCTGCCCCGGCCATTTTTGTTACATTTAGTTCCTCCACTTTGGATGGTCTGCCTGTGCCTCCCTCTTTTTTCTCAGACCTACTAATTCCAACCACTTGGGTTTCGAGCTTGGTATGTTTCAGATTTTAGGTCCCCGTTTTTTTTTTTTTTTCCTTTTTCACTTTCCCTTACTTCTTCCTTTCCCCATTTTTTTTTGCTCTATCTGATGCTTTATTTTTTGCCTCATTTTTTGTAGCACATTTATTTCATGCTTCGTTCATTTTAGCGCTCCCAAGGTCGATATTTGCTATCATCTCGAGTTATATAGCGGATACTTTGCTCACTAGGTTCCTCACCTTATACTATGACTCATTCAAGCAAACCGGACACTTATCCTTCTGTTGGCCACCTATAATGCCTGCCTACGTACATGGTTATGTCCCTGAATGGACTGAAGTTTCCCCTTGGCTAGTTGATGTTGATACCATCTATGCACCTATGAATTGGGGAGATAGACATTGGGTTGGACTAGTCATTAACCTCAAGTCATGGCACATAGCCATCCTTGATCCTCTACCTAGTTCGACCTCGTACCGTGCTGTTAAGGCTTACATGTCGCCTGTTGCAGCCTTTCTGCCCCATCTTATTAATTTTGCATGCCCTAGCGGCTTCAAACACCTAGTGAAGTCATCACCTTTCACATTCTTGCGTGTTTCAGATATTTCTTACCATGCGCGTTCTGGTGATTGTGGCCCTCTTGCTGTGAAATTTATAGAGCTACATTCCCAAGGTTTTCCTTTGTCTGGGATCACAGACTCGGTTGTCAACCAAATGCGACTAGCTTATGCATTATCTCTTTTTACGGACTTCGTCGACAGTGTGGTGTAGTCTTGTTTATTTCATACGTATACTTCTCTGATCCCTTCTAACATCTATTCCCCTTTACTGCTTCACATCGGCTTTTTCACAACGCTCATATAACTTCCGGGTTTTCTCCTTCAGTTGTTATTGCGTACTCTTAGCGTTACCCTGTATGTTTATTTGTCACGTTTTGGTTCGTTTCTTAACCATCGTTTTTGGTTTATGTAAAGTTTATGTATTCCTGTAACCACCTTGTTTCTGTAAACATTGAGTTCATCAATTAGCTTCGCTCATTAGTTACTTAAACATTTTTCTTTTTTTTACCTAACTGGTTCGGCTTCATGTCGTTTTTTCGTTATCATACTATTTCGTTACAAGCATTTACGCCTACTAATACCTATTTCCGACATAATTATTCGTCTTGGTTTAACTCGTCAGGCTATACAACGTTTTTGTTTTTCAACTACTCATTCTGTTTTTGTTTTACTTAGGGTTTACTAATTCAGTCGTTACACTTTACCGTTACTAGGGTTTAGTTTTGTTTATTTCCGACTTCAACTTCCTATTGTGCATAACCCGACTTTGTTAAGAGGTTTACTCTCTGATTTGCCACTGATTTACTAAGTCATTGCTACTTTTCCCATCAATAAAATTTTCTTTCCCTTTTCCCACTACAAATTTTCGCTTTTTACAATTTTGCCTTTACCTAAACCGCGCTTCTCGCACTCAGGTCTAGACATATATATGTTTGGGTTTATACATTTGCTCTTAACACTTTTATACCCTTAGGGTTTAGTTTTTTTTGGACATGTCTCCGCTACTCTAACGTTATGTAATTGTTTTTTTTTTTACACATTTGCTTGTTATACTTTATATTGGCAGGGTTTAGTTTGTTCTTTTCTTAATTGTCATATTCAGTGCCTAAAACAGTTATTATTTTCCACGAAATCACAACGAAATGTTATTGCTGGCTAAATTACCAATGGGAAACTAAATCTGTGGGAAATTTTTTTTTTCCGTCCTTAGCATTTGGTTTGGTGATTTTCATATGGACTTCGTTTTTTTTTTTTCCTTGTTTTCCCTTTTTTTGGGCTTTCTTTTTTCAGCCCCAGGTTGGGCCCTCGTTTATCAAGGCCGAATCATTGTTTACTCTGTTGGCTTAATTTTCTAGCGACTCAATGTTTCCGGTTTCCTCTTCCCTCACACCACTCTTCTTTCCGCCCCCAAAATCCCTAATTTCCTTTCCTGCCAAACGTCATTGTTCTACGCAGTACAGCCATTCATCTCCCGCTTCGCGTCGCAAGTTATCTTCTCACATTGCTTTATTTCCTAGAATTCATCGATTTCGGCAGGTTTGACAAATTTTTATTTCCAGATTAACTCATATGTCAGGACGAGAACAAAGTTCATCGCGATCAGATCCGGAACAGGGTCTTGTTCCGAAATGCAGATGCGGTCTTACTGCGCGTGTTTTGACATTATATACGGCGAATAATCCAGGCCATCGGTTTCTTCGCTGCCCGCGTTTCAAGGTCTCTTCCGTCCGTCACCGATATTTTAGGGTCCTTATTTTTCGTGCTGGCAATTTGCTAAATGTTAACTTGTACTAATTACCTATTACACAGACTCCGGATGCGTGTTCTTGTTTTGTGTGGTTCGATAAGGAACCTATTACTGGTTGGGGCCGTCAAGAGCTACATTCCGCGATAGAGGAAAAACGGCGCAACGTGGAGGAAAACAAGCAACTTTTCTTGCATATACGGACATTAGAAGAGAATATTGTTAATTTGCCTAACGTTCCCATACTCGGGGCACAGACCTCGTCTGTTTCGAGTCAGCTCTCATTTTATCGGAAACTTAGTATCCTGTTGTGTTGCATCCTTTCTTTCTTCATACTTGTTGTTCTTTTTTTTTCCTGGTTTTTTACAAGTAGTTGTCCCTCAAGTTTACTCATCAACACATTGTCCGCGTTCTGTACTATGTTATTAACGGTGTGTTTTGTAAGTGCTATATTTTTTGGCCAAAACTATGTCTATTTGCTGGTGGTTCTATTAATAGAAGATCGGTTCAACTCTTACTGAATCTACCTCCACCGGCTTCTTATATGTCATACATAACGATTCATCAAACAGGCAAATATTTTACATCATTATTGGTTACTTTTATTACACATTCTTAGTCGCCTTTCTCCAAACATGTTACTTTCCCCTACTTATATTACAATGACACGTTGACTTGCTTACCTGCAAAAAGGAACCTTATTTCGTTGCCGATATAGCATACCTTTTTCACAAACCCTCCCTGCCACGACACTTTCTCCTTTGTTTAACATAAAGCGGTTATAACGCGGCCATACCAAAATGGGAAGCATTGCCTACACACGTCCACAGCGGTACAAATTGTGAACACACAAAATGGAACGGCTGGGTAAACAAATGTGTCTTCAAATATTCCCTGCGCGGGTATACCCATTGAAGCGATTTGGGCTACCACTGTATCTGCTATTTCCACTGCATCATCAAAGCTTGGCACCTTCTCCCAAAACTTCCCCATTGCCCACATACCTACATCAAAATCTCCTGCGCAAATAAGGAAAATAGCAAACACAAATTGGGCATGCAGAATGGTCTCTGCCGCATCTTCCAACAGAGACCACGCCTCCCGAGCATCGCCAAGTTGTCGGATTATACGAACGCCTTCGATGTACTTTGCCATCTTGTTATCATTTGCGACACATTTCATAAGGAATGGCCGATAAATGGAAGGTTCAACTGCCATTGGGCTATTGTGTATGAACTCCTCCAGGTCTACTTCTTTGAGTACGTCCGGGTTGAGCGCTGCGTCTCTGCCGTCACGCCCCGCTGCAATGAAGGGAGCTAGATCCCTGAAACTTCCGTGCCCTACTCGTCGCACAATCTCCAGTGTTAGCTCTGCTGGTAGGTGTCCCATTTTTTGCTTTATGAAGATGTATTCTGTTTTTCTTTGTTCTGTGTTTCTTTTACTCGCTTATACTTATGCTCATTGCTCCTCCTTTGTAATTTATAGTCATTTTCTTGCTCTTTAAATGTGGTGGTTGAAATAGTTGTTTCTCTCAGGTTAATTTATGATAATTACTCTTCTCAAGCTTCAATGTTCAACTGCTTCTTACTCTAATCACATCACATTAACCCTCCCACACCTAAAACCTACCCCATTTGTTATGCACACACGATTTACATATATAGCTATATATTTCACATCCATTAAGTTCGTTCAATACACACGGATTTTGTCTATCTGCCACGTACATCCAAAATACATCACCGTTTTCAGGAGATACCATACTTGAAGTCCACTTACACCGTAATTCGTTCCGTGCACATTGGCACACAAAATGTCACCATTTCATACTTCCGTTAATATTATGCGTGGGCTTCAGTCTTCTCTTGCCTTGAGGACTCAAATGGAGCATGCCTTATCTTCAAACTTGTGGCTACTGCCCCCAGTTGTCGATCAGTTATATACAGCAAAAAACTTCGACTAGATACGTTCTTTTTAAATTACATACATGGCCTTTTCTTCAGTTGCAGAGTGTCCCTGCATTGTCAACCTTGTTCTGTAACAACTCATTTAGCTGCTTCTCAAGGGTTTAAGAGTTTAGGGTACATACCTTAATGCAGGGGGTTGTCGCAGGTGGATTTGTTATGACCTGTTTCCAAGCATCGGGAACAACGATACTCTCTCTTTCTCTTTTTCTGAACAGGCTACACCAAATTTACACAGTTATTTTTCTTATATCAGTGTTTATTTCATAGGTTTTGTTATGGTTTGTATTTCCTTATGCTGACCTCTTCTCCCTTTGACGGAATTCTTCTTTTGCGGGGGCGCCCTGCTCCGCGTCCTGGCAGAGGATTACTCAAAACATCCTCAACTTCGTTTTCTGGGCAGTTCCCTTCATCAACATCTGGCACAGGCATGATTATACCTCCATATATTTTCCTCTGGTACTCAACACTATAGAAGGGATCTCCTAAGTTTGGAATAGCCATCCCACTGAATTGCGCAGCAGCAATAGCGTGGCTGCATGGTAGTCGTAGTATCTGGAACTTTCCACAAGTGCAGTTTCGCTTCGCCAAATCTACAATAAAGTTTGTCCCAGCTTGTGTCTTAACTTGGAATATAAACTCGCTTGCACCATACACCTTCTGGTCAGCTGACTCTTGTAGGTGAAGTAGGAGAAACTTCTCAACCTCTTCAGTCAGAATGGTCCTCCTTTTTGCTGCCTCTGTACGCCTCCAGTAGAACCATTGCATCATAGTCATTCTAATTGTCTCAATCATCGACACAATTGGTAACTGTAAAGCCTTTGCAAGTGCTGCATTTAGTGTCTCTGCCACGTTTGTGCTCGCTAGGTTGTACCTGTTTCCTTCACAGTAACACCGTGTCCAATGGGGCAGCCCAATGGCTTTTAGATACTCAGCACATGTGCTATTCCTTCTTTCAATTTCAGCAAACCACTTATCAAATTCAGCAATTGTGTATGCTCTTGCCGCTTTTGATACAAGGAATCCAAGGCCCATCCCCTTAAATCGGTCCTTAACATTGCGGTAGAGATGAACCGCACACGCTCCGTGATGGGCCAGTTCATACACTTTTGGGAGGGCAGCATATATGGAAGTATGTATGTCAGAAATGAACATAAGCTCACCAGAGTCGGGTAGGATGTCAAGTAATTGTCTGAAGAACCATGTCCATGACATTTCGTTTTCACTGTCCACCACTCTAAACGCAAGTGGGAAAATTTGAAAGTTCCCGTCTTGGAAGCTTGCTGTCAGTAGGCAGCCTTTAAACTTGCCTTGTATTGTAGTTCCATCTATAATAACAACTTTCCTCAGATATGGAATAGCTGCTATAGATGCTCCCATAGCAAGAAAAAGGAACTTGAAACGAGTTTCACCGTTCCTCCCATATGTGGGTTTGATTGTTGAGACGGTCCCCGGGTTTGCCTGTCTTAGTAAATGTAGATACCCTCGTAGAAGCTTATAAATCCCTTCTGCAGTACCCATAACCTCTACTTGAGCTCTTTCTTTTGCATGCCATGCTTTCATATAATTTATTGAAACACGAAGCTCGCTTAGAATCAAATCTGGAATTTCTACTGCCCTAGGTCCCTTTCTGCCATTTGTGAACCTTGTTCTCAAGACTTTTGCAATAATTTTTGCAGAGGCCTTGTTGCCGAAATCAGCTCGGGTTGTAACGTCACATGTATGACTCAGGCGTGCGGTGCGAACTTCCATGTTGGATGAGAACTTTGCAACTGTTTTCCCAAATACTCTCCACGGACATGTCCTATCAACGCAACTAACAATCAGCCTTTCGGTGTCAGATTTGTCTTGCTTGAAAGTAAAGAGTCTCTTTATTGCATGGATAGCTAAGATGTACTGCATCTCTTCTTTGTTTGCAAACTTTCTGCCAATGTATATTGAATCGTCAGCATCATCATAGTTGAATCTAGGCACCTCCCCAGTAAACACAGGCCCATCCTCAAAAACAGCAGGTGCATCTCGTGTTGCCAATATGTTCCCCTCTCTAATTTCTTCATAGATATTCGCCAGTGTACTCTGTATTGGAATTCTTGATACTGGGCTGTTGTCATCTGATCCCTCCCCACTATAAGTGTGCTCGCCTTGTTGTGCTTGGTCCCCTCTTTCCACGCTCTCTAACTCTTGCCCACCGCTGTTGGTTTGTGTTATTGGAACATCCACCAACCGTATTGTTTCCCCGTGGTTGAGAACTTCGTCATTTTGTATTGAATTTCTTTTCGAGCTCCCTTTACTCCCTTCTGATATGGTCATGTTCTCTGTTTCTTTCTCTGATGCTCTCATTAATTCCTCTGTTTCTCTCTGTATTAGCTCCTCCCAGAATTCGTTGTCATAATCATCAGACTCAGTCACTCCATTTTTACTCAGCCTCTCTGATCCGCTTTCTATGGTAATGCAACAAAAGTCAAGGCGCTTTGCTGTGCTGCTTACTTTGGCTCCGGCTTCATTTTTCTCGGTTTCTACTGGCGTCACATGATCTGCTAGGTCCTTGTCAAAATTTGCTGGACCTGCATTGCTATTTTCATTGTTCCACCCGTATTCCTTGTCTTGCTATGTTGCTGGAATGTATTCTGCTGAGGATGGTATGCTATTCGTCAGCCCGATGGAACTGTCAAGCCAATTAGCTTCATGCACTCTCTTTGGACGCCCCTGGCTAGTGCTTCCCTTCGGAGTGTTTTCCGACACGTGTGCTTTGCACCCGCTTGTACCCTGCCCTCTTGATCGAACATATTCTGGGCTATGCAACAAGGACGTGATGGGTGCAGGGGATGTGTTGAAGTCTGCGGCTTGAACACTAGAAAAGCTGACGAATAGATTGATGGCCTTTCCAAACTGGCGCATATTTCTGAACGTCTCCAACCCCATATCGCTCTTGATGCAAATAGGTGGAGCCTTTTCAACTGGCATTACCGACATCTCATTTGAAAGCCAGAAAGTCAAAGCCGCTTCCATCTGTGTCCCATAAACACCAAATTCCTTTTCTATATGCTCTTTGAAGGACTTGTATGTCATACCATCATCCAACATAAGACATTGCGCCATTACATTCTTCTCTATAACAAATTTCCATGTCCCATCATCCCCACACTCCCAATCACCAACAATGCATAGTACTGCCTCCCTCATTCTCTGAGTACGTAGAACACCAAAACAACTGTTAGTACACATGCACGACAGAAATCTGAAAATTGCTACAGCAGAATAATAAAACCACTCCACTACAAACAAACATTAACAACATATACCGCCAAACCCACCAACCCCCGACACTATTAACACCTTCTGCGAGTACTACCTTTGCCCCAGAATGACATAAACAAAGAATCAGGTTAATAACGTTCATATCTGACTATAACTATTACCGATCCTACACACCTTCTCTTCTACCTTAATGATTGATGGAGTTCTGTCTTTGTTACTCTCTGACTCGGTTTTATCAGTTTGGGAATTTCAGATCTACAAAAGTATCTTTCACCCAATCCCCTCTGCAGAAAACAGGGTCTTTATTGGCTTTGTGGAATAAACGTTGATTATTCTAGCGGAGACCATTTCCCNCCCTTTCCCCCCCCCCCCCAAATTTCGCGAACTACAGTACAGTTAACTAAAATTTCGAATCCATCTGCTACAGGCTCGCATCGAAGCTGGTGCTCCACTCTCGTCCACCGATTTCCCCCCCAAAAATTTTTTTCTCTTTGTTTACAGTGAGTTAAACCGTGTTGCAGAACCAGACCAAACCAGGTGCTGACCGATATGTAAAGCTTACTTCGTTAAAGGGCAAAAGAGTCATCAGCAGTACTCAATTTACTAATTCTGGCGGGCCATGAAACAGAATGGCAATATTCACAATGGCTGACCCGATAAGGGCCTTAATAAAAAATTTCCCTTAAAAAAACCACGCGAAAAATAATCCACCACTTTTCTTCTTCACTGACTCAACCAAATCGTGAATCCCATCTAGATCTCTGTTCTTTCTCTCCCCATCAATCCTCTCCCAAAAATCAGAGCAAAGTGTGATGTCTCGTGGTCTCTACACCATCTGGTTCTTAACGCCGGTGTGAGAAGTGATTCAATCGAGGCGGCGAAGCGAGCCACCGGTGAGTAGGACGGCGAAGTAGAGGAAGATCGACGTCCGAGTAGTTCCAGTGATTTGTGGTGGAGAGGCGACTTCGTTTAGGTGGGATCGAGGGCTTTTGTTCTGGCGGCGTTGAAGCTGCGGCGGAGAGAGCGAGGACGAGGAGATGAAGGGACGATTGGAGATACTGGAAAACAAGATGGATCGATGATGACGAACGGTGATTCTTAACGAAATGGGAAAGAGAGATTCGGGAGATCAGATCATTTGGATACTACCTCAAAGGTTTATTCTACGTTTCTGATTTTATTTTAATTCGTATATGTTTTCCAATTCAGGTCTCGAAGTGCTTGGGAGTAAGGATGAGAGGTTTAAGAATTACTTGGGTGATTTGTTTAGTCATAGGAGTAAAGAAGTTGATAGAGAATTGCTGGGAAAAGAAGAAAATGCTAATGCTTGGATTGATGAGTTGCCCTCGGCCTATCTTCATTTTCGTGTTTCTTTGGATACTCTTGAGTATTTGATACGAATATACAAGTATGTGTTTGTTTCTCTTATTGTTGTGTATCTTTTGTTTTAGAAAGTTGAAGTAGCTAATAAACTTGCAGGAAAACATCAGAGATTTTCTCTCTGTTTCATCCTCTTCTATCCCCCAAATGTGACATTTGTCACGTTGAAAATCTCTTCATTTCAACTTCTTGATGTTATTAATTTTATAAAGTTTGAACGATGTGTGCTTTTTTGAACAATTGACTCACTTTACGTTCATTATTTGCTTACAGTTGACTCACTTTTCATCACTATAAACTTACTTTGATTCTGAAGGGAGTTATTATGATTCTGAAGGGAGCTCACAATTGAGTCATTATGATCTAAAATATATTACTTTGATTCTAAAGGGAGTTACCATCTTGAAGACTACATGCGGAACTCCATATTACGTTGCTCCTCAAGTATATTATCATATATTACACTGTTCTGGAATGTAGTTTTTTATGCAAACTTATGTGACCTTTTCTTAAACCTTATTCCAACCTCGGCTTCAGCATTTGAGAGTTGTATTACATGTTGAAAGATCAGTAGCTTTAAAGAACAAATATCTAGATTATGTTATAATCTTTGACCATGTCTGTTTGAATTCCATCATTCTTTTCTACACTTGAATATGCCTTAAAAATGTAAGCATATTCTTGCACGTCTCCCGTTGGTCATTTGGATGATCTATACATAATACAATTGAAAGCATTATATGGTTGGATAGTGAAGTTGTTCATGATTACTCTTTTCATCTCATATTGTAAATTCTGAACAAAGGTAGGCTTGCTTTTTTTATGCTTTTTTACAGCGAATTACAGTTGCAGACATCAGAAAAGATGAGTGGTTTCAAAATGATTACACTCATGTACAACTTATTAATTACAAACATGTAAACATGGATAATGAATATGCTGCTTTCGATGATCCCAAGGTAGGAGTCAATTGTGACCATTGTTATCTCTTATTTGGTTGCCTATTGAGTGTTGTCGATAAAGCTTGTGTTTCCACAGTCATTGTTATGCTAATATCAGTGAGATTGTTCATCCACTTGCGTGCATCGTGTTATAATATATTGATGTATTGTGTAACATCATATTTTGCAGAAACAAAAAGCTGCGCAAGATCGAACAGGGGACACTGGTCCACTGCCTTTAAATGCGTTTGACATAATTATTTTGTCTCGGGGGTTTAACTTTGCTACTCTTTTTGACCGGGGAAAGGTACAATGCTAGGCATGACCTACTGCGTGCATTCCCCTTTCAAATGCTATAAAATTACTTTGTTAATCATTCAAGTGTATTGCCAGGATTCCATGATTCATCAAACAAGGTTCATCTCACACAAGCCAGCAAACGTGTTTCTTTCAAGCATGGAAGTCATGTCACAGTCCATGGGCTTTTAAACTCACATCCGCAAATACAAGGTAAAAAGTTAGAGTAAATGTTGATTAGGCACTCTCATCGGTTCAATTGCTTCACTGACTTTGTGCAAATAAAACATCTCAATTTTCCGTCATCTTAGAGGTACCCTCTCATCATTTATCTACTTATACATCTCTTAAACCAATCGATCTTTTACTTTGTTGGTCTTTGCATATCTCACTAAACATTTTCAAATGAAAAGGTATTTAAAGTCGCACCATCATTTCTCATGGTAGACATTCAAAATTCAGCAGGAGATGCAGACGAATACCTTAAGGTTAGTCGAATAAGAATACTGTTCACCTTGAGATTTGTGCAACTCATCTCAGAATAGTAAAATTACTTTATGTTTTCCAGTTCTACAACTCGTAACATGTCTTCTAAAGTTTGAATCGTCCGTTAGGATTGACCATCTATATGCGAGTGGTGGGTCGTGCTGAATCTCATGGAAGGCTTGTCATAAGCAAGTTGTGAACCTGGGATGGCGGTTTGGTATAATGCTCACCGGCACCCTACGCAGTATGAATATGATGTCCAAGTATTTTAGGATCAATCGCTCCACACCATCTATTTTTTTATCGGCAAGAAGTGTGTTAATTTAATTTATCGTTCCACTATCATCCGGACAACGTCCTTGTTTCTTGTAGTTTTTGTGTCTGCATGTGAGTCAGTATGTCCCATTTCCATCCGGATAAGGGTATTTCATAAATATTTATATTCGAAAATAGTAAATCTTATTATTATAGAGATACGAGGTGAAAATCACAATCTTAGACTGTGAAAGCGGAAGTGAAAATTTTCTAAACCTAATATAAATTTTTCAAATCAACAAATACAACAACATTTTCAATTTCTTGCAATTAAATAAAATGACAATGAAGGAAATTGTTATAACAAAATTGGAGTGGTCAATCTGGCATCGTCGTTCGTGTCGTGTATGTGTAGTAGGTTCCGACATCGGTGTCGTGTATCTTTGATGTTTTGGTGGCTTTATCAAGAGATTGTTGCAGCCTTATCACAAGATTGTTGTAGTAAAACAGAAACTGGTGCTACGGGAGTCAAACGCAGAGAAAACAGAAACATTTCACTGCCGTGAAATCGTCTATGATGTCATCATAAGACTCTCCGACGGTTTAACCGTTCTTTTTGCTCTCGCCGCCGGACTCTTCGGTGCAGATGTTTCTTCTTCTCTCGTCCTCACCGCCGGAATCGCCGAAAGTGCCGGCGGTGCTATCTCCATAGGACTTGGCGGGAACGTGGATTCATTTGTTACACAATCCCAGATGACTTTATGCATGTCTCTTGTTACGATCTTCTCTTCCTTGCTCGTGTTTATTCACGTTGCTTTTGTTGAGGTCGTGGTTTGATTTGTCCAACGACCACAACAACACGCTCCAAATCCCATGATGGTATCCATGTTCCATCATGATGCACTATTCCCTTCTCTGTTGAAGATGACGGGTACTAAAGTCGGTGTATTTACGGTTTCATTCTCCTCTACCCTTTGGTTTGGAGATGTAATTTGGGTGTTTGATCCTGACATCATCAGAGTTGGAGATGAGTGTCGGAGCAAGTTGGTAGAAACACTAATGTCAATCTTATATCTAATTGGAAGAACATCAACGACGGGGAAATGTTTGGATGATGTTCATGCCAGATCGAAGACGACAACTAATAAGGTCGATAACAAATGTCCTCATTTGTTGACGATTGGTGAGGGCTGTTTATTCATGTTGATGTCATCTGGGAGGCAAGTCCAATCATCCTTTAATCACAGGACTCCGATACGGACATGTTGGTATCAGATTGTCAATGTCTCTGAGCTTAGGTCAAACACAATGGGCTACTTCATGTGGTGTGTGAACAAGAGTTTTAGCCAAGAGATGCTAGACAAAGTCACACTTTGCACTAGAGGAGGATTAAATATAAGGAAAATGACGGATTATATACACCGTTAGCGAGTAAGGTTTTATTCGGTTGTCAAATTCACTTCTTTATTGTTCTAGGGGTTAATTCGCGCTACGCACGGGATATATTAATTTTATTTGTTTCATTTGATTTGTTCTTGAGATAACAATATCCCATAAATATTTGGGTAATTGTAGTATAGTTTTGGAACATTTTTTCTCATGTTATTTTAAGTTTTTTTTATGATATATAGTCTTTATAATTTATTATTTGACAATGTATTGTATGACCGTAAATTTTTTGATATAGTAGAAATTTCTATCATTATATTTACTCTACGTCATTTAGCTAAGATTTTTAGTTTTAGTTTGTGATCATGAATTTATTTTATTTATGATTTTAATTCCTATATTTATTTATATGAATATTGGTTAAGTGAATAATTTATCATTTGTGTTTGATAAGATAATTAATTATTTCTAAATGCAGTGTCTAATGTCCTATTAGGAATTAAAATATTGTTTATTTTTTTACTACCATGAAAATTTTAAATACTTGCTAATCATTTTGATATTTGTAATTATTTTTAAGATTTTTTTTATATATTTAGATTTGTTCAATATATATAGTCTCGGACATCATAAAATTGATTGTCTCTATAGTTATTTTCCATTTAGTTTTGTTATATTTTGTTCCCTGAGTTTTGAAGATTTTTTCTCTTCCCATTTTGTTTCAATTTAACCGCAGTGTATTAACAGTATATTGATATATGAATGGATACATATCAAATAGACTCATATTATTATGGGGTTTATAGTTTGTTCTTTTAAGTCAATTTTGTTTATCTTAATATTTAAATATGTTGATATGAACATTCATTAATTTAGTAGTTTATGATTTGTGTAATATATAAAAAACAAATGTTTAGAAAATATAACATATTATTTTGAATTAAACTTAGTGTTTTTTTAATAACCATCAATTGTGAAATGGTTGCCAAGTTTTTTTATATTGATGGTTAATACTTTTATTTTGTAAAATATCTAATATGTTTCACACAATTAAATATTTTTAATATTGGAAAAAAATTAAATTGAATATTAACATAATTTCTACTATTTTACAATTGATATCATGAATGACTTTTGAAATTTTTTTTGTAACTAAATTCACTGAAATTAAATATATAATGAATATATAAAATATATATTAAATTAATTATTTTTAAAAATTAAATATTAGAAATTTGGAATGATGCATATATCTGGTTATGTAATAATTTGTGGTTTGAAAATTCTATGTTGGATATGTAAACTGTTGTTAGTTATTAATAATACTAGGAAGCAAACCCGCGCGTTGCCGCGCGGGCATTCGAGTGCTA
>OVAP01000096.1:0-55352 GCA_900406295.1 Aurinia saxatilis | reverse complement strand
TGCAATCTGTACTCTGCCTCTTTTGTTCTTATTGTGATTCTGATTTTGTCTTAGACAAGAAAAGCGACGTTTCTTCTTACCAACAAAACGCAGAACGNAGCGACGTTTCTTCTTACCAACAAAACGCAGAACGTTTGGCTAAGACTGAAGCCTCTGTTTGATCCAGAATGTCTCAAACACTTAGTCGACTCTTTGCTTCTTTACTTGAGCCATTACTCACAACACTTCACCTTGGCGAGAGTACTTGCAGACGATCTTATCTAGTTTATTGGATCCCGTTCTCGGTTCCCTGACTTGCTCAGGCTTAACTTTGAGAAGCTCCATCGCATTATGAAGCTTACTCACTGGTAGAACTTTGGTGAACATGTTGGCCGGATTGTGCTCCGTGTGAATCTTCAACACTTTCACTTCTCCTTATGCTATCATGTCCCTGATAAAATGCAATCTAACATCTATATGCTTTGTCCTCTCATGGTGAACTGAGTTCTTGGACATATCAATAGCACTTTGACAGTCACAAAAAACCTCCACAAAGTCTTGATGAAAACCCAATTCTAACATCAAACCTTTCAACCAGCTTCTTTAACTGCTTCAGTTAGGGCCATATACTCCGCTTCTGTAGTTGAGAGAGCAACAACCTTTTGCAATCCCGACTTCCAACTCATAGTATTACCACCAATAGTGAAAACAAAACCGGTTATTGATCTCCTCTTATCTTGATCTGCTGCATAATCGCTGTCACAATAACCTATGATCACAAAATCACCTTCCTTTGAATAAACCAGGCTTGTCTTCTTAGTTCCTTTGATGTATCTTAGAACCCACTTAACTGCTTCCAATGAATCTTCAAAGGACTGCTCATAAACCGACTAATAACTCCAACAGGATAAGCTAAATCTGGTCTGAAACCGATCATCGAGTACATTATGCTTCCTACTGCGTTTGAATATGGTACTGACCTCATGTACTCCGCTTGATCTTTAGTTTCATGTTTGGTTGCAGACTTTAACCTGAAATGAACTCCCAAAGGTGTTTGAACAACTTTAGCTTGATCCATCTTGAAAACCTTTTTCAAATACTCTTCTTGTGACAACTCCAATGTTCCTTAACTCTGTCTCTTTTAATCTCCATACCAAGAATCTTCCTTGCAGGTCCAAGATCCTTCGTCTTCAGTTTCTTTATCTCCTCCATATCCTTTGATGCTATCAGCATATCGTCGACATAAAGAAGCAAGTACACATAAGTATCTTTGTGAACTTGCTTGTAGTAAACACATGTATCATAACTGCTCCTCTGAAACTTTACCTTATTCATGAAAGAGTCAAATCTCTGATTCCATAATCTCGGAGATTATTTCAGACCATACATCGACCTTCTTAGTAGACACACTTTCTCAGGTGAGTCTTTATCTATGTATCCTTCAGGCTGGTCCATGTATATCCCCTCTTCTAGGCTTCCATGTAAGAACGCAGTTTTGACGTCCATTTCCTCAAGTTCCATGTCAAACTTTGCCACAACAGATAACATTGCTCTTATGGAAACATGCTTCACTACCGGAGAGAAGATATCTTGTTAATCCACTCCTTCCTTTTGGGAATAACGTTTTGCAACCAATCTACCTTTGAATCTTGCTTTTTCAATTCCGGGTATGCTTGGTTTTCTTTTAAACACCCATCGACAGCCTATCGTCTTCTTCTTTTGAGGCTTATGAACTAAATCTTAAATGTGATTCTTCCTTAGTGAAACAATCTCTTCATTTGCTGCTCCTCCCCACTTCTCATTGTCCACATCTCTCATTGCTTCTTGATAGCTTCTGGGCTCTGAATGACATACATCTTCTGCCATCATAAGTGTGAAACCAACAAGATTTGAATCATCGTACTTGAGAGGTCGCTGGATTATCCGTTTTGTTTTGTCTCTTGCTAGTTGGTCTCCAGAGGATTCACATTGTTTTCTTCACTTTCTTCTTCCGATTCAATCTGTGAATCATCTTGTGTTTGCTTTTGAGTTTCAACATCTTCATCTTCCTCTTCATCAGCTTCACCTAGATCTGTAAAGTCTCTTTTACTTGTCTCAGGTGGAATAAACACTTGTATTCTCCCACCTTCCTTCCCGATCAGGTTCTTGATGTAGATCTTTATAAAGTTTATCTTCCTGAAACACCACATCTCTAACAATAACACACTCCATCTCTTCTAGTAACCAAAGTCTAAAGCCTTTTTACACCGGAGGGATAACCAATGAAAACTCCTTTCTTGGCCCTAGGATTTAACTTCCCTTGATCATCGTGAACGTAAGATATACATCCAAACACTTTCAGATTATCATAATCTGGCTTTAATCCCGTCCAAACCTCCTCTGGAACTTCAAACTCAAGAGCGGATGCAGGTGATTTGTTGATTTGATGTACTGCAGTTGTTGCCGCTTCAGCCCAAAACGACTTTGGCAACCCGGATTCACTCAGAATACACCTCACCTTCTCCATTATGGTTCGGTTCATCCTCTCCGTGACCCCATTTTGATGTGGTGTGTAAGCAAAAGTTGTGTCTTACCACCCGTTCCTCCTTACAAAATTCATCAAAATCTTTGTTGCAGAACTCAAGACCATTATTCGTTCTAAGTATCTTTATCTTCTTTCCAAGTTGGTTCTCAATCATTCTTTTCCACTCTTGAAAACTCTTAAAATCTTCATCTTTCTTTCTAAGAAAATATATCCAAACTTTCCTAGTGTGATCATATATGAAAGTGATATAGTACTGACACTTACCAAGAGATAGTGGTACGTTTGGAGAACCCCAGAGATCTGAATGAATGTAGTCTAGCTTGTCTCTGGTAACATGTTTAGCATCTCCAAATGTCACTCTATGCGTCTTTCCATAAACGCAGTTCTCGCAAAACTCCATATCAGTGACTTTAGGCTTATTCAGATAGCCTCCTTTTACCAAATGCTGCATCCCTTTCTGACCCATATGCCCAAGCCTGCTGTGCCACAACTTCGTTTAATCTTTGACACTCTCAGACATATTCACTTCCCCTATTACAACTGATCAGATTTCTGAGCTTTCATGAGTACCTTGCATCCCTTCAATATATGCATAACTCCCTTCTTGGACTGAAACCAGCAGCCTTGATCTTCTAAAGTACCAAGAGATTAAGTTCTTTGAAAACTCAGGGATATACCTCACGTTTGTGAGCAATATTGTTGTGTTGTCTTCATTTTTTATCCTGATACTTCCAAAACCTTTGACCACAAAATGTGTATCATTTGCCATCCTCACTTTGCCATTCTTTGTCTCGTGGAACTCAACAAACCAGTCCCTTCTTGAACACATATGAAAAGAGGATCCGATATCCATAATCCACTTGTCATTCATGTCTTCACCCATAAAGAGTAACACTTCTAATACCATTAGAGCAACAACATCATTTGATTGACCAATCACATTTGAGGCTTCACCTCTCTCTCCTGAGCCTCGTTTCTTATTTCTCTCCTTCCAGACATAGCAATCTTTCTTGTAATGACCTTCTTTCCCACAAATCCAACATTCCTTCTTCCCGGTTCTTCCTCTGGACTTTGATCTACTCTTTCCTCTATTCTTTTCATCCGGTTTCACTCTCTTGTCTGTTCTTCCTCTTTTTGCCTTGAAAAACAAACTATCTGCAACATTCTTTTGTTTCACCATCCGTCCAAACTCAAGTTGCTTTGAGTGAATAGCACCAACAACATCATCCAAAGAAAGAATATCCTTGTTGTACTTTAAAGTATCTCTAAGTCCATCAAAAGCTTTAGGTAAGGCCATTAACAATATAATAGCTTGATCTTCATCTGGAATGTTTACCTGGACATGTTCCAGATCTGCTATAAGCTTGAGTAGTTCATCTACACCCTCTTCAATGGATGCAGATTCGGAGGCCTTGTAGCCATAGAGCTTCTGCTTGAGGTAGATTCTGTTTGGAAGCGCTTTTGACATGTACAATTGATCCAACAACCTTAGCATTCCTATCGCAGTCTTCTCCTTGATTATCTTCCTCAAGACATGATCTTCAACGCTCAAGATGATAGTGGACCTAGCTTTTCTCCTCTTTGCTTCAAGTAAGGCATCTGGTTTTGGTTCTTCTCTCTTCTCACCCGGACTTGAGGAAGTAACCTCTTCAACAACACTTGTCTCTCTCTTCTCATTGTTTTCCTGGTCTTGCAGAGCTTCCAGCAAGCCTAAGAGCTCTAGATGAGCTAGAATCTTCTCCTTCCACATAGTATAATATGCCTTCCCATCAAACTTCTCGAAATCTGCCTTTATTGTCGTCATGACTTAGTAAAGGTGACGCCTTTCTTGTCAAAGATGAAACCTTTGACGTAAAGATTAAATATCTATATCTCCTTCCTTCAAGAACACCTCCTTTACTGAGAAAACTTCTTCTTTCCCGTAACCAGTAGCTCTGATACCAAACTGTTGAGATTTCACCTCTTCTCTAAGTGTTTTCGCTTGTGTTTTGTAAGAACTTGAAAACACTGTTTTAAAGAAGAGTTGAGGGAGAAGGAATTGCATAAATTAAATGACACTAGGGATTTATCGAGTTCACCCCCATAACCGGGAAGCTAATCTCGCCGAGAATCATCTCGAAATCCGCTAGATCTTTTAGTTTACAGAGATTGATCTTAAGGATTATACAAATCTCTGTTTCTTGCTCTGTTTCTAACATCTTAAGACATGTTCTATCTCTCTTATTGTGATACCCCTAAACTTACAATGAATCTCACTATATATATACAAACTAGTGAGAGGAACATTAGGTTTAGCATGCTTGTACAAAGGAGGCCATTAAAGCTCCTTTGTCTCTTTGTATCACAGCTACCCATCTCTGCAAACTCAGACCTGCAATCTGTACCTGCCTCTTTTGCTCTTATTGTGATTCTGATTTTGTCTCAGACAAGAAAAGCAACGTTTCTTCTTACCAACAAAACACAGAACTTTTGGCTAAGACTGAAGCCTCTGTTTGATCCAGAATGTCTCAAACACTTAGTCGTCTCTTTGCTTCTTTACTTGAGCCATTACTCACAACAATGATAAACGACAATTCGATAAGATTGGATTTCGTGAAGTTGTAGTCTCTGAATGGTATCACCATCCACCCTCAACATCGTCTCTTGGCTCAAGCATGGTACATTGTCGCGAGGCTATCTTTAATTGGAGAAGATTGAATCGTACTAACACATCCACTATGATTGAGATCCTGAAGAGATAACTCAATGATGCGATGTCTGCAACTTCGGTTTCTACTCAAGAGGTTACTCGCTTGCGGAATTACCTCAATGCCGCTTACCTAGAGGAAGAGGAATTTTGGAGACTCAAAAGTCGCAATCAATGGCTTGTAGCAGGTGACCGAAATACAAAGTTTTATATGCCTCAACGAAGACGCGGACTACATGCAATAAGATACTTGCTATCAGAGATAACGAAGGTCATATCTACTGTGGTGATACAGATATTGGAAGGCTGCCACACATTATTTCTCCACCTTGCTCAAATCGAATAGAACAGTGGTAGAGGATTATACTTCAGCTTTCACTAACTTTCCTGCTCGTGTGACTATGGATATGAACAGAGACCTGATTCTTGAGCTTGGAGTACAAGAAATCCAGGAGGCGGTCTTTAGCATTGAAGCTGATAAGGCACCTGGACCTGATCGTTCACTGGTGCTTTTTACCAACAATTCTGGCCTGACATTAAAGAGATATTGATACAAGAGGTTCGACATTTCTTTGCACATGGAGAATTTCGTGACATCATCAACTATACCAATATTTGCTTGATTCCTAAAGTGGATACACCAATGGAATTTAGTGAATTCCGGCCAATTGCCCTATGCAATGTAGATACAATGTGGTATATAAGATTTTAGTGAAGCGACTACAACACCATCTCTCGGGAATTGTCTCAGAAACACAAGCAACATTCATTCATGGTCGCCAAATCATGGATTACATCATCATCGCACATGAAATTCTACACTCGCTCAAATCGCCCAAGAGATGGGCCATCAAGACGGATATTTCGAAGGCCTATGACAGGTTGGAATGGGACTTTTTACGTGAAACTATGACATATATGGGGTTTGATCCTAAATGTATAACTTGGATTATGGCATGAGTTCAATCAGCCTCAGTCTCGACTCTAATTAATGGCTCACCGCACGGTTTCTTTCATCCAGAACAAGGCATACGTCAAGGTAATCCATTATCGCCTTATCTCTTTATATTATGTGCTGAGGTATTAAGTCATATGCTCTCTCAATCGGCTGCAACGGGTCAGCTTAAAGGGATGAAATCAGTGCTACAAGACCGACTCTAACACATCTTTTGTTTGCCGATGATTCCCTCTTCTTTTGCCACGCCAATAAGAGATTATGTCGAACACTACAACGTATATTCACACAGTATGAAGTTATTTCGGGCCAGGCTATTAATTATAGCAATTATGCGATTTACCTTTGGCACTAAAGTGCATCATCAACAACAAACAATGCTTCAGAATCTTTTACAAATTCACAATGTGGGCGGTTTTGGTAAATACCTTGGATTACCTGAACAGTTCGGCCGCAAGAAGAAAGAAATGTTTGCTTACATCGTGAATAATGTGAAACAACGAACGGATGGTTGGTCTCATCGTTTACTATCAGAAGCGGGTAAAGAAATACTTCTGAAAACTGTTGCCATGGCCTTACCGGTTTATACAATGAACTGTTGTAAACTCCCTCAAGGTATTAGTGAGAAGATTTTTGATATTCTAGCCAAATATTGGTGGAGTAAAGGCTCTGGAAGACGATCCATGCATTGGTTGTCATAGAAAAGATTGGGTTATACAAAGAAGGATGGTGGATTGGGTTTTCGAGATTTGGAATGTTTCAATGATGCGCTACTTGGTAAACAGATTTGGCGTCTGATGGATAACCCGACCAGTTTACTCGCTCGACTCCTCAAGGGTCGTTATTATCCTGAAACATCAATCTTTCATGCAAAAAAGGGATCAAAACCGTCTTTTATGTGGAAGTCTCTGCTTATTTGGAAGGATTTGGTCAAACAGGGCCTTCACGTTTCCATTGGAGATGGCACAACCACACATGCTCTTCTGGACCCTTGGCTACCTTTAAATCCACCAAGACCTCCATGCCTAATTGATGGTGTGGTTACTAATTTAGTGTCTGTTGCAGAGTTGATAAATGACCATGCTCTTACTACTTTGTTTCTGCCTGAGGATGTTGATTGTATGCGGATAAAGCTAAGTTCCTATCAACTCCCAGATGTGATTAGCTGGCACTACACTACTACTGGTATCTACACGGTTAAATCCGCATATTGGCTAGCTACACAACATCACGATTATCGAGCTCATCATACTCCACCCCGAGGAGATCCATTGCTCAAGATGCAAGTTTGGAAACTTAACATAACTCTTAAGTTAAAGCACTTTACATGGCTGATACTATCTAATGTGGTTCCTGTGGGAACAATACTCCGCTCTCAGAGCATCATTCAAGCTATAACCTGTCGTCGATGTTGTGCTCATGATGAATTTCTTAATCACCTCTTTTTCACATGTGTTCATTCTCAATAAATATGGCGTGGCTCACAACTACCAACCAATATATTGCTCTCGGTGAACGTTCCCTTTGAAGATAAGATACAACAACTTTTGGCATGGCACATAGATCGTCACCTCCCATTACAACAACAATGTTTACCTCTATGGATACTATGGAGAATCTGGAAGTGACAAAATTTACTCGTTTATCAGCATCGATGATAGTCTTGGCATGATGATTTAAATATGGCTTTGGTGGATTCCTTGGTATAGTCCCTTTCTCGAAATTCAATTTCCCATACTAATGTTCAAGTTACATCTATTCGTAGTAAGGGTAAATGGTCATCTTCACCACATGACTATGTCAATTGTAACTATGATTGCAGTTTTCATAACACAATAATTCCAGCTACAGGTGGTTGGATAATTCGTGATCATTCCGGTGAATTCATGAAGGCTGGTCAAAGTTCTGGCCTCCCTGTCACGGATGTTTTTGAAGCTGAATTACATGCACAAATTTTAGCAATGCAACATACATAGAACTTAGGACAGAGGAAGGTTATTTTTGAAGGAGATAGTAAGAAGGTCTATGATCTTCTCCATTCATACAAGCTGAATTTCAAGTTGCACAGGAAATAAAGTTCTAGTCAGAGAAATTTCATCACTGCAAATTCATCTGGACTTCAAGAGAAACTAACAAGGCGGCTGATTATTTTGCCAAACATTGCTCTTCATCTTTCAATGTTTTTAATTATGTACCCTCTCTTGTATCGAGAATTCTCTATAAATATACATTACCTTAATAAAGCTCTATTTAACGTCAAAAAAAGAAAACTTTTTTACCTTTTATCGTGTGAGACGTATTTTAGAATATTACTTCATGAGCAAAAAAATTACTTATGTGTTTATTTATTTATTGTGAATTAGTGTGGTTTATATATTTATTCTTTATGTGAGGAAAAGATCATAAGTGTGATTTATGCAAAATACCTTGTCCGGTTAAGATAGTAAATTAGAATGCTAATCTTACCAGTGGTGGGAATAATTATCATGATTTAGTAATCTTGCAACGGGTGTTTGATAGTGTTATTAGTAGCATGAAAGAATGACAAATATACCCAACTTTATATATCCAGTAACCACATATAACCACACTTATTTTTTTAATCGGGTTTAGGATTTTAAGATTTGGGGTTTAGTAAAATTATAGAGTTTATGATTTAATTAGAGTTTAGGATTTAGGGTTAACCCTTATAAACTTAAGATTTAATTTTTAATAACTATTAGGGTTTAATTGTTAGGATTTAGGGTTTATATTTTAGGAGGTTAGAGTTGATTAGGGGTGGAAATACTTTTTAGGGTGTAGGATCTAGGATTTAAGGTTCTAAACCATAAAATCCCATAAATAGTTAATATTTAAATAGGGGTATTTTAGACTTCTTACCGAAAATAACTAAAAGGAAGGAATGTAGGTATATATGATTAATGAGATAAAAAAAATGGGTATATGTGGTTAAATCCCTATTAGCATCTCCAACCCTCCTCTATATCTCTATTTTGGAGTAAAAATTTTCTCCAACCCTACTCTATTTTCATCTCTAAAATAAAGATCTCCAATTACAGAGTAAAAAAATAGAGATCTCTACTTATATAGTTAAACTTTTAAATTTATAAAAAGGTCCCTTAAAATTTAAATAATTTTATTTGTTTTTTTTACATTATCATACTATTATAATTTTAAATTTGTATTTTTCGTATGTATTTTTTTATGATCAAAATTATATTATTAAAAATACATAAACAATACATAAATAAAAAAGCATATTTGTTCAAAAATATAATGATATAAACTAATAAAAAATAAAATTACTGAAATAGAAAGAGAATATAAAATAAATTTAAATAAAATCATAACAATGATTTTTTATATAAAAAAGTTTAATGGGTCAAATTCGTTAATATTATTCATACGATGTACTATAAATAATTATTGATAATATAAATAAAAAGAATATACTTGAAATAATCTTTTTAGAATAGAAAAATAAAATCATACATTGAATTAAAATTCATCTCTATTTTAGAGATTCGCTATTTTAGAGTAAAAAATATAGAAATATATTGGAGATCTCAGCAAATGATAAATATGGGAAAGCATTTTTCACATACTTGAATTCCATTGTTGTTGTCTCGGTAGGCAGTTTTAGGTACCTTCTCATCTCAAGCGGATTCATTTGGTGTGGTATTGATTTGTGAGACAAAGTTATGGACTGGTAAAAAGATTTGGATACAGAATATTTGGGGGTTAAATGCAAAACAAAAAAACCCCAACAAATAATGTGGTGTAAATTAATACCCAACGTATCAATTTACTGGAAATCAAACCCTGGATGGTCACACCGTTAAATCTCTAACAGAAGATAAAACGCACAGCTTTAGTAAATCAAAACGCAGAAAACACAAGTCCAGTGAAGATGGAGGAAGACGAGGACAATCTTTAGCTCTTAACAGAGCAACTTCTTCACTCTCCTTCTCCTACTCGCCACAACAGAATCGACGGATTCTTCCGAACAGGCGACATCGGTTGGCGAAAGGAGAAGAAATAGGCTGCGATGGAGTTGAGCTTCTGGAATCATGTGTCTCACGGAGATTCAGATGTGGCCATCGGACTGCGGGGGAAGCTCGACTTTAGGTGAATTTCTGGGTATAATTGTTGTTATTGCGGCTTTGGTGGTTCGATGAGAGATGGATTTGGTGGTTTTAGTTTCAAGTCTGATCAAGATAACCTTTTGGCTGTTGGGTTAGCTCGTGTATTGACGTGGGCTAGTCCTTGTTGCTGCTCTTAACTATTCGTTTATCGATGCGTTACACATTTTCATTCTCTTTACTCTCCTTTAGCTTTTGTAATGATGGCTAATGGCACATTTTGTTGAATGTACCATAGCTCTTGATAATGGTTTCTTTACTTTTACCACCATTCCAGGTTTCATCTACTCATTTTTCGTTGCGATTTCCAGGTTTCGTTTAAGACTCTTTGCATTCAAAACTCTGTTCTTACATTTAACGCTTATACTCTGTTCTTGAAACACGCAATAATGCCTCAGAATCAGCTAAAAATCTTATGAGTTAAAACCTGTTATGATATTGAAGAAGACAGAGCACAGAAAAGTGGAGAGACAGAGAGTTGAGAAGCAAGCTATCACCAATCTCACACTTTCTTCTTCTTCGTTGTCTTTCTTCTGCTTTATCATGTGTTCGATCAATACATTATCTACATAAACTCGTGCAATTTCGAGCTACCAAACCATTCTCTCTTCCTCTAATGCTTCAAGCTTCCTTTCTTTAAACCGACAACAAGCTCCTATATTGAATAAGTTACCAAGGACAGCGAACCTGTGCATAAATCACAATGTACACCTTGATACAAATATATTACTGTAATGCAGGATTCAAGCTAGATGTTATACGGAAAAAACTCATTAACCTGGACAACAACTTTCTCCCCAATCAACCTCCAAGACCTGGTCACTTCTCATCGATCCATCTCCTAAGCGAATGTTCACTATCTCCTGGTACTTTGGACAATAGTATATTTAAACAGTCCAATAAAATCCTTAGAGTCAGTAAGTTTTTCACTGGCAAAGCTTATCGTTATTAATGTAAACCTTTACCTTCACTTTTTCAAGGATGACCAAAGGTCCTGCAACCCTGGAGACAGTTCTGTATTCGACAAATTCAAAAGATTCTCAAATCAGTCTGTTACAACGATCAACAAACGTAGGAAGAAAGCGAAACCATAACATCAAAAGCTACAGGAAACGAGTGATAGTAATCAACAAAATTAACAGATCTTTATGCTTAAATCCACAAAGTAAAACGACTGAAATTAGCACATACCACTTCCAAACTCAAGAGTCCACCTAAATTGCGAGAAATGAACGTACTAATATTCAATCAGACCTATCTAGAGGCTAGATCGCGCATTAAAGCTTGAAACAAAAACGAGATTCCTCTGCCGTTACTCCGGAATTGCAAATTCGAAACAAAAGGAAACGAAGAAATCCATCTCTCTTATCCAACATATGTTCAAGAGGAATATGAAGATATTATATGTGATTCATGATCGGAGACTTACCCATTCCGATCTCGAGAGCTCTTCCTTCATGTCGATACCCATTGTCACAGCTCAAAACCAAATCAAAGCCGCTCCACGATATGTCGCAAGATATGTAACGCTATATACAGATGAGGAGCGAGTGAGAGAGATGATATACAATTCTCCTCGTCTTCTTCCTCGATCTTCATTGGACTTGTGTTTTCTGCGTTTTGATTTAAAAAAGCTGTGCGTTTTATCTTTTGTTAGAGATTTAACGGTGTGACCATCCAGGGTTTCATTGCAGTAAATTGATACGTTGGGTATTAATTTACACCATATTATTTGTTGGGGTTTTTTTTCGATTAAAAGATTCTTTGGGTTTTTTTTGCATTTAACCCCCAATTATTTGGTATCAGAGAATGGGTAAATCAGATATGTTATCGAAATTATTAGTTGGCAAAATAATGATAATAAAAGGTTTCATTAGTATTAAATCTCTATTTCATCAAATTCCGACATTCATACAAAAAGAACTGAAACAATCTCAGAGTATCATAAAACCAGGTGAAACTTGGTAGGTTAATGGCCATACTTCTGAAATTCCCATTCACTGTTATCTGTTAAAACACCAGAGATATTATTAATAAACCAAACATGAAAACTACAAACAGGTCTATATAAAGTTCAAGGAGAAAGAAACACATACCCAGTGGGCAGACTTGGCGAGTCTTTAGCCATCTGCTGATGCAATGGAAGTGGAAGGCGTGATTGCACACCCCTGCACGTACCAACATCAGGTGTCTTTAGTTAGAAAAGGCACTAACAATCTATGTTCAACTTGAGCTTTACAAATCAATTTAAATTGTACTCTCTAACGAGACCAAAAGGTTATTAGCTAAGCTAGCAAGATTTGTCGAGCAATTGAGAATACAGAGATATGCAATTCAGTGTATATGGTCATCCATCAGAGTTTAGAACAAGCACACACAACAACTCGAATTGAATCTCTCCTAGAAAATCTATAAACTCCACAATCTACTTAAAACTGTACAACTTATTGACCAATTAAGACAGTGTAAGATCTTCTCCTAGATAGTAGAATTGCTATACACAAAACACTAATTTGCACACAAGAAAACGCAAAGATTACAATCGAGATCTTAGAAGAAACAACACTTACCCCAAGCCACGGTGCACTCCTCGCTAGTGGCGCTGGCCTGGTTCGCTTGGCACTCGATACCTAACAACAACCAATAAACAATTACAAAGTTAAATCACCAAAAAATTCTTCAATCGAACATGTTTATATCAAATCGATTGTTCCTCGAAACTTACAGAGATCCATGATATGGTTCCTGCAGATTGCACAGTTGTCGACCACGATGTCTGCAACCAAAAACACAAAGATCAATCAACAAAAGCCCTAGCTAAACCAAAATCGTAAACACACAAACACGAAAGACAGATTCAAGAGATAATATCAAAAGATTTCGAGGTAATTACCCCACGCCCAGAGAGCAACGGCACTCCACTTCTTTATCTCGAAGCGCTTAGTTTTTTTGGAAGAAGCCGCCGTGGATTCTCCGGCAGGAACCATCATGACGTCGGAGTCTAGACTAGACATGAATCGTCGATCGAAAGAAACGGTGAAAACCTAGAAAAAGCGAAGAATTGTTTCCAACTCTGGCTGTAGAGAAAGATTGAATAAGAAAACTTCGCGAGTGAGAGGAATATAGACTAGGCTTCTTTTTTATTATATACACGGGGCTCGATTTTTCAGGAAGTTATTTAATTTTTCGTTATTTTCCTTTAAAATTTCATACTTTAACCTAAAATCTAAACTTCATAAGTAAAAACTCTAATGTTTACAAATTACAAATTACAAAAAAGGAAACCGTATAATATTATTTTCCTTTCGCTTTTGCTTTTTTGCCGACCATACATTAACATTTAAAATAAAATTTATCTCGCTTGTGCAGAAACAATATGTACATAGTCAAATTTGAAAAGGTGAATTCTAGCTGATTGGAGATTGGAGATTGGAGATTGGAGATTGGACTAACATTGTGTAAAGAGAAGTTTAGGAGCAATTTGTGTAAAACTTTGAAATAATCTATAAAAAATTGATATATCTGGTTATTGGATTATTTTTACCAACTCCAAACAATCAGTCAGAATTCGAGAGCATTGAATACTGTGTGCAAGGATAACTCTCATCTTTTTGTTGAGAGTCTCGGACTAAAAATGTAGAAGTGATAAACTTCACCGGGTACCGCTTCCGCCTAAGAGAACAATATGGGGTCCAAATATGTCCAAGATCCATCAACTTTATAATAAACATCAGTTTACCCGAAATTGATATTCACCACTTTTTCCGGAGGATGACAAGGTATCACTTGCGTATCTTTCCAAAACAAACATTTCTTTCAAACCAGTTGGACGATCTCCACCGGCTCATATTCAACTCCTTGAAACACATTCTTATTACACGATTTCCAAATAAATCACATGATCCATAAAGATAGATCCTTGATAGCCGATAAAATCTCTTTTACTGAGTTGTTACGGGGGTAAGCACCAAAACAAAAGAATCCATATTAGCATAAACATCTATTTGCAATATTCACAGAAATAATTAAGGGGGTGTTATTGGATGTGGTATTTTTTTGTATTTGGTTGTATCTTAGATAGATTCTCAAATACGGTGTTATTCAATTGTGTATTTGGTTCAAATACATTAAAATTCAGTGTTATTCAATTGTGTATTTGTTTGATGTATTCTCAAATACATTAAAAATAGGTGTTATTCAATATCTCTTGAATTTTATTGTATTTTGATTTGGATGTATTTTGTCAATGGAATTGTGAACAAACAAAAACAGAGAGATTTCTTGTGTATTTGTGAATACACCCATCAAATAAAAAGAAAATGAAATAAATGATATCTCTTTTAGTCACCTTCATCCGCAAATACTGTTCTTCTGCAATATTTCTCAACCTCCTCTCCACCACCTCTGTGAATTACGAACTTACAANGCAATCTCCATCTTAATCTTCAATCTCCATTCACTCGTGCAGCCGAGCCGCGATGAAGAAGATGGAGACGAATCTGCAAGGATTCATGTTTTTAGCAATCCCAGCTTCCGTCTTCTTCCGCTAGGTTAATTTTTTAATCTTTTCACATCTCTCATCCTTTTCATGGTGGATTCTCTCCTATTACTACTGGTGAAATCTCTTCCTCTTCTTCTTAAATCCTCAATCTCGCTCTCTCTCGCCTTATTGGAGTTGTTCAGGCCGCTGATGTGGCTATAATACAGTCGGAAAGTTCGTTTTTGTGTTGTGTTAATCAATCATTTTTCAGATTTTGATTTTGGTATGAAGCATTGTGTGTGTGTTGTATGTTTTAAAGATATGGTTAATGGTATGCGTATGAATTCTGCCTACTCGATGTGTAATGCTAATTTTTAAAAGGTTTTCAATACAGATACGAGTAAGAAGTGTGACTCATTCAAAAGCACATGAGACTAATCGAAAGCCACCACAGTCTAAAGTTTAAGAACCATGAATGAGATATCATCTTAGCTTTGCAGCAGATTTCACATCTTTTAACCCATTAATCAGACACAATGTCATGGTCTGGGCTTCTTTGCGACTCTTGGTCTACTTGTGTTTTTTGACAAAGCTTCTAAAGTTCCCTGGGTAAGTCAAAACCTTCTTATGTCATCTGTAATACATTGTCATTCATGTCACCACAATGTATTACAGAATGTATTACAGATGTATTAAAGAAACTGTAAGTTAAAGAAACTGTAAGATGATGAAGGAATCACATTCATGTCACCACAATGTATTACATATGTACGAAGGAACAGTTTCTTTAACTTACAGTTTTTTGCCATCATGAAGGAATACTTAAAGAAACTGTATTCAGTTGAAGATTGATGAAGGAATGCTTAGCTTATTTGTTTACTTGGTCTGTGTATGTCTATCTGTAGGTTTGTGGCTAAGTTTATCACCAAGAATGTAAGAACAGCTATGTCACGAAAACAAGAATTCACAAACGTTTACGTGAGGAATCTGATGGAGAATATTACAGAGGATGCTCTGCATAAGCTGTTTTCTCAATATGGAACAATCTCTAGTGTTGTTATTATTGCTCTATGTACATTCCTTGGATCGGAGATTAGAATATGTATAGATCATTTTTGTTAATGAATCTCTTTTCACAAACTTGAATCAGGACTTATAAATGTTTATAAAAAGCTTATAAATATCTTATAATTTCCATATAATTTGTTCATAAATTCCTTATAATTTCTTTATAATTTTCTTATAATTTGTCTATAATTGCTTTAGAATTTATTTAGAATTTTCTTATAATTTTTTTTGGAATAGCCTTATAATTTCTAAATTATCTTTTTTCTTTTTCTTTTTTAGTTTAAATGTGTTTGTTTTGGTAGGTTTATGTAAGAGTTTGGTGCTCTTGATGTGGGTTGAATTCATAAACAAAAACAAAAAAATGTATCTATTTTCCTCTGCAAATAACATCCAAACGATAAACAAACTCATCAAAATAACCCCCTAAAGATAAACGTATGTACTCTAATTCAATCGCAAACTAAACAACATTCATCAACCAAGTTCCTCCCTACATTCATGTCTGAAAACCTCTTCAAGCCAATTCCAGATCGACCCCTTAAGCTAAGACACTGAAGCATCAATAAAATCAATAAGAACACTTACTTGCAACTCCGTTGAGTATTTTTTCTCTTGGCCGTGGAGGTAGAAACTGATCCAACAACGTATCATTACTTTCTCCCGAAGCATCATCAGCTCTCTCATCATCAGTAATCTCAGACTCAAGATAAGGTAATCACCACATGAATCACTATACAATAAAACTTCACGAATGTTCTCAGCCATTACAAAACCAATCGAAAAATCAATGTAACTTCATCTTCAGTGGTAAGCAAACTTAAATCAACGAGAATCTACAGTCTCTCCTTGCCGTCACGTGTCTTCATCTTCACAAATCGGCTCTCGCAATTGATGACTAAGGTTTCCTACCACATTGTAACTTCACTCAAATCAATTTCAAGGACAATGTCAGACGATGATGATAAAAATTGGGTCAAATCAGTGAAAATGAGAGAGAGAGAGAGAGGCGGATCAATGAATCGATATGTAAACAAGGAAATCGGCGTGAGATCAGAGTAAGAGAGGCAAAAAAAGGATAAGACTCGGTGATTGAAGAAGAAAGGGATGAGAGAAGGAGATGGGAAGAAGAAAGGGATGAGAGGACAAGACTCGGCGATCGCCGTGAAGATCGGAGAAGAGAAAGATGTCGATGTTTAACAAATGGTATAATGGTATTAAAATAAAAAGGATTGGATATAACTGATTAAAAAAAAAGATGTGGTTATATGTGGTTAGTGGTTATATAAATTTGGGTATATTTGTCATTCTCTCTATTTAGTATCCACAATACTTAAATAACATAAACAACAATATTATAGAACTTGACGTGTAAGATTAGTTGATGAGGATGTCACCATAGACGTTGATAGAAAGAAAACCCGTAAATCCTAAAAAGAAGGTTTTCATAATTTTTCGTAAACAGTCTAATTTTTCGCCTTTTTGTTAATCTCTACTTTATTATTGTTTATTTTTTTTATATACTTGTAACATAAAAAAATTTGGAAAGGAGAATTAAATGATTATTAAATATAGCAATTAAATCTTTTTTATTCTAGTTAAAACATTAGGAAAACTAATATGTTGATAATTTCCAATAATGATATGATTAACAAATTTTTTAAAATAGGTTGAAATCATACAAACCATCGAATTATTTATCAAATAAAAATATTATTGTTAAAAAGTTATTGGTTGATTGTCATATAATCATTAGCAAGAAGAAAAAATACCTAGAATTCGAATATGAAATTTGGGGTCAAAAGTGTGATTATATACGGATTAATAACTACCATACAATTTTCTTAAAACAAACATAATTATTTAGAGAAAATGTTTATGTTAAAAAATCTACCTCATTTATTATTAAGTTTGATGAACCGTTCAAACAATTCATAACAAGGATGAGTCTGAAGATGGTAAAATAATGAGATAATTTCAAAAATATCACTTTGGGACTATAAAACTATATGAATTACATATAGTATTTTAGAAATTTTCTCTAGATCCATCGCTATTCATAAACTCAACACCAAATTTCTTGAGTTCTTCTTAGTTCTCCTCATTTAAAGAATCATCAACATCAAGTCATCAACAACGTGTTTCTTGAAATATTCATCAATTTCACAAGATAAGCAAAGAGAATCTTGTTTGTGTGCTTATAAATTATGAGAGTAAGTACTATTTTGTTTCACACAAAACCTTATGAGAAGAAAAAAAAACAATGATTAAATATTAAATACTAGTATTTGTAAACCTTTGTGAGCCATATAAGCTTCTTCATTTAATTCCTTCAAGGGCTCTCTGTAGACCCCATCATCATCAATTATCATCACCACAAATACGTTTTAATGGTTGTCAGTTTGACCAAATAAAGAGAAAGAAGAAGCGTGAATGAAGACCCAAAATACCAAACCGGTCCACAAGTAACAATTATTCATGATTTTGTTAATTGATCCAGAACCAAAATACCAAACCGGTTCACTAGTAACGATTATTTCCATCGATTGTGAATTTTGTAAATTGGTGGTAGATACTGATGACCAATCCCAACTGTATGTACTAGAAAGATTTATTTAATAGTTAAATCATAATAGTTATTAAAAATTAAACCATAGTTTTATAAGAGTTAAATCTAAATTCTAAACCCTATAAATTATAAGTCAATCATAAACTCTATAATTTTACTATACCTTAAATAATAAAATCTTAAACACCAACAAATCTATCATTTGTAATGAAAAATAAATTTGATAAATTAGTATAATGATATTAAAAGGAAATTATTGGGTATATTGTGTTTAAAAAAGAGAATGTGGTTATATATGATTAGTGGATATGTGATTTTAGGTATATTGACCATTTTCTCCTTATATATTTTTAATTTTTTTAAATATATGTTAGTATGATTAAACAACAATTATAATTAGTTTATTTGGAAAAAACTCTGAATCTCAAGTTCGTTTTTCACAAATTGTGTACTATGTTCAACACCAAAAAATCAATAAACTTTAGATTTGAATATAAGCAAGAATTATATATATATATATATATCATATTAAATATTTATATTTAAAATGTGATTTTCAATTAATTCTTTTTTTGTCACTATGTAGGAAGTGCCTGGGTCTAGAATCACTATGGAAGTCGATAGAAAGAAAATTCGAAAACCTATAAAATATTCTTGTCATTCTTCTTAAACAACTTATTTTTTTCTCTTCTTTGCTAATCCCTACCTTATTAATAATTTTAATTTGTTTTATACCTTATTATTAATTCTTTTTATGTTAAAAGTATAAAACAAATTAAAATTCTGGAAAAGAGGATTGAATAATTATAAAATAGCAATTAAATAATTTATTCTAGTTAAATATTAGGAAAACTAATATGTAAATAATATATCATGATTATTTCCAACAATGATATGATTACTCATAAAAAATAATAATTTAACATTACACAAACTATCAAATGATTTATCAATCAAAATATTACGTATTGGAAAAATTATTGGTTGATCCAACACAAAAAGCAAAGATATTTTAAAACGTGAGGTCAAATGTGTGATTATATACGCTGTCAATGACCACTAAAACCAACAATTCTAAGAAAATGTTGCTAACCCATAGCTTTTAGAAAAATTGTTATAAATATCAACCACCACATACTTATAATCACAAACTTAATCATATATATATATCCATATGGTTTTAATAATTTCTAGAGATTAGACCATAAAAAATGATTTTCAAGATTAGACCCTATAAAATTATGGTTTAATTTTTAATAACTATTAGAGTTTAATTGTTAGGATTAATGATTTAAATTTTAAGAGTTTGGAGTTTATTAGGAATTGAAAGACTTTTTGAGATTTATTAGGATTTAAAGATTTAGGGTTTTAAATCTTAAACCCTAAATCATAAATCTTAAAATTTTATAAGATTATGAATAATTAAATAAATCATTAATATATTTTCTTACGATCGCTGGATGCGATCTAATAATTAGCGTTCATAAGTCAGGATGTAGTGTTAGTATATTAAGTGTATCCACAAAGCATAAAAAGAAATTTCCTTCTTTTTTTTTGTCTTTTTTTTTTTTTTTGTCGACATCNAATTTCCTTTTTTTTTTTTTTTTTTTTTTTTTTTTTTGTCGACATCCTTCTTTTTTTTTTGTCAACTAGAAAAAAATCTTAGAATGTGACCTTTTTAATTATTTATTTGCATCGATTGCATTACAATTCCAAAACTGAAAAAGTTTGATCAAGTATACTAATTTGTGGATTATGAGAATCCTTCCAAATAGTACATACTTAGAAGCTATGCACTTGTAAGGGATTTAACTATACATATCCACTTTTTCATATCTTTAATTATATATATTTATTTTATTTTTTTAAAAATATCACTATCTAAATATCAATTATTTATATGGTTTTAGAGTTTAGGTCCTTTAATATCTATGATTTAAAATATTTCTTTTCATCTCTAATAAACTCTAACCCCTAAAATCTAAATTCTAAATTTAACAATTAAACTCTAAAAGTTATTTAAAACTAAACCCTAATTTTATAAAGGTTTAATCCTAAATCATAAACCGTAAGTAATTTATAATCTCTATAATTTTACTAAACTCTAAATCCTAAAATTTTAATCTCTAACAAATTTATCATATGTAATGAATAATAGCTTTGGTAAATAAAAGGTATAATGGTATTTAAATAAAATGGATGGGTATATGTGATTAAAAAAAGATGGTAGATATATATGGTTAATGGATATGAAAAAGTAAACATGAGGTAAGCTATAAATAATTTCCCAACTCTTCAAATTGGTATATTCATTTCTCGTAAAAAAAGTAGTTTTATCACGAGTTTACATTCACCACACGTAAAAGAAGGTTATGAGATGATTTTTTTTAGATTTACAATAAAACCTCTATAAATTAATAATGTTGGGACTTTGAAAATTTATTATTTTATAGAGATATTTTTAGTTTATTATTTTCTTAAATTTTCCTTTTTTGAAAAATAAGAAAGTGTATTATAATTTACATATTTCATAACTTATTTTTGTTAAAACTTCTATATGCTTTTGCTATCAAATTTTCATTCTCGGCTTGGACAGTTACGTTTATATACTACAAGAGACAATATAATGACATTCATAAACTTGAAGTTTTGATTCATATATAATATCGATTTTCAGAATAAAATGGATATCGATAACCTACTCGACTATTCGGGAGAAAAATATACTTGTTCAAAAGTTCACAGTTTAGAAAAAATTGTAGCCACAATCCTAAATGATGATGATGAAGTTGAAGACCAGATAAAAGTACATTAGGAAGTAGTTATGCATAAGAAAACAATTATTGCGTCTAAAACTCTTCGTAATTTTATGCAGATTGAGAAGACAGCACCATGAGTTTTAAAACATTAAAAAGAGTATAGATGAGTTCCAACGAGATTCAAACAACATAAAAGTCATATTTTAGTAGATTGTCTTAGAGCATGAATGGTTCACCCGCTAGCACCCGCAGCGGTTGTGTTTGCAAGTGGTAGCGGTTATTGGCGGTTTGTAACAATTACAACAACCGCTTTATATCGCTTTGTACCGCTCCACATCCCTCAAATCTAAAAGCTGCTTTCCACAAGCGTTTGCGGTAGCGGGCGGTTGCGGGTGGCTGGAAATATTTTTCAAAAAGTTTACATAAATTTATATGGAAACAAGTATATAAAAAAAATATATCCTTATTTTAAGTTACGTAAACTCATCCCATTACAAATATTACACATGAAATTAAATATCTATATTCCACATAAACTAGATATGCATCTATCACATATATTTTACTTGAACCTAATAAACTTCAGTAGTATAAAAGTCAATACACTCAAACCTAATATATAAGAATTGTATCAGCGCACAATATTCTTCAGAGAAGACGGTATCATATTTTTCCTTTTTGCTTTATTTTGTAATAGCCATGCGAATTTGTTTTTCTTCCCTAAAAATCTTTTATCATATTGGTGCTGCAATTTGAGTCATGACTTTAAACCAAACGAATTCTCACTTAATACAAAAAACATAAGTGAATCACACATACAGAGTTTATAAATTATCAGATTGAAATTACTTGATTTTTTAATTTGATTTTCAGAAATTTATGTGGTCGGATGAGCTCACATACGAATGACTTGAATGGATAACTATAGAGAAACAAGATGTGGCCAACAAGGGACTTCTTTCTGGTCTTTCCAAAGAAAAGATCATAAACAATTTTAATGATCAATTTGGAATTAATTTGGAGTGGAGTCAAGAAACAAATCAGTTAGATTATTTGAGAAAACTTTATAGTAATTATAGGACCAATCCAGAAGATCCACGTCTTGGAACAAATTTGTGCAATTTGTTACACTACTCGATATAGTTTTTTGTGATACACCCAATGCATGAAGTGTTTTTAGATAATTATAGTGGTTTATTTTTGGATTTTTAATATTGAATAATGTTCAACTAGAGGTTTTTTAATTATTATTATTATAAAAATATGTTTTAATTAGAATGATTTATAAAATATATAGTTATAATTTTTTATATATTATTAATGTATACTCAACCGCTATTACAGCCGCTGGTAACCAGTAAAAAATACCCCGCAATATCACCAATTTTTAATCGGTACACCAGTCATATAAAATATTTGATAACGCTCACAACCGCAACCATCCGCTTCCACAAACTCCCGTAAACGCAACCACACCCGCATCGGTTAAACCAGTCAGACCCTTAGAGAGATAATATATACACACATATATATATATATATATATATGCATAATATTTCTAATTATTAATTTATGCTATTATTGGGACTATATTTTACATAGAAATTCTAAAAAAAGTTATTATCTTATTATCTTATCGAATTTCGTCATTTTTACACCGGCCCAACTCGGACCGGAAGAATTTATTAATTTATCGTGATTATTAATTTATCGAGTATTAATTTATAAAGCTTCTACTGTATTAGCTTTCATACAAGTGATTACCTACATCTAGCCAACTTAGTTGTAATTATTTGGTATTATTAAAATTTCCATTAAAAACAAAACATAATAAAAAAAGGTATTGAAAGATTTTAGATTAAACAATGAGTATATGTGATTAATTATAGTGGTGAATGGGCGTTCGGGTACCATTCGGTATATTCTATTCTTCGGTTCTATGAGTATAGAATCCAATAGGACTCCTAGCAGATTTCGGTTTGGATCCGGTTCGGATACCTCTCGAGTCGGTTCGGTTTGGATACTTGATAAGAGAACCAGAATATACCTGAAATTAAACCGGTTTGGTTCGGGTAATTAACCGAAGAACCGAAAAACAACAAAAATAACTAAAAAAAGAGAGGGAAGCTTATGTAAAACTAATTCAAATGTCACCAAATTGCATACATACAAAAGCAAATAACCAAGTATGCAGATATTACAAAAGCAACTTCAAAGTCACTCATTCAATTACAAATTCAGACATTATAATGGAGTGAATGACTTAGACATAGAGTTTGAATTCCAAAAATGAATAACCAACCGAACCAATATTTTGAAGTCCAAAAGTAATACTAGTTTCAGACATTATATAAGTATGAGCCAAAAGATGAGAAGAACCATAGGTGTATAAGTAGTATCTTCAAGACTTCAAGTCCACTGAACCATCCTGATAAACAATTTAAAATCATCAGTAATAAGCAATTCATCATATATGCAACCTAAAGACTACTTCTAATAAAGACAATACATATATTACTTATTTCATTTGATCAGTGAACTTGTAGATGTTTTGTCTATCTCACAACCCAAAATTTGAAAATGAAGATACATATTTAATACAACATAAAAACTGAATTAACTTGTAATGTAAAGAACATAAATATCTTTTTGGAGCCTATCTTGTAACTCAAAGTCTGTTAGCAATTGTGCATTAGTCACTACACCTCTTCCATTCATTTTAATCTCACACTTAAGCCATTGATGTGTGCACATCAAAACCTCCAATGTGTTATGAGTCAGACAACTTATGTAGGGGTCTACGATACACTCACTAATGCTAAAAGCACTCTCTGATGTCACAACAAACACTTGCATTGCAAGTACATTCCTTGCTAACTGAGATAATACATGAATTTTTTTAGCATTGAGCTTCCACCATCCAAGAACATCATACTCCATCCCATTAAGTGACTTTGATTTTTTCAGATGGTTTATTCAGGTAAAGCTTCAATTTATTGCTTGCATCATGGAGTCCCCTCTCATTAACCATATCTTAGTATATATACCCTCCATGCTTTCATAACCAAGCATGTCATCCTCATCAAACTCAAAATCATTAGTTGTAATGATGTCATGGCCACTAAGAGATTGTGATGTACAAGATGTTATCCATGCAGAGGTAGATGCTCATGACCTCCCATCTACAACACCATAAATAATGTTGTATTCCTGAAACAACCTATGCATGACATCTAATACGGAATCTTGAACCCCCCCCCCCCTTATCCTTTCCATACAACTTATTAAAACAAACTCGTGGAAAATGCATCTTGCATCTCGGATCTAACACATAAGAAATGATCCATAACATGTTTTCTTCCCTCAATCTAGCCCAATACTTATCAAACTTAGCTCTCATTGCATTTGCCTTGCCTTGTAACTCTAAATCTTCCCTTTGACTAAGCTTAATCAAGTTCTCTCTCTATAGTACATATCACATGATAACATCAATGGCCACTCAGAGCGGTAGAAGCAGATACTACCGAGGTTGATAGGAAAAAGACGACAAGAAATTGTACCAACCTGTCTATTGCTTGTCAGTCTCTATCTGGACCAACCCCCTAGTTTCCATCTTTATCCTCCTCCAGAAAGTAGTCGTTGTACAACTTGTCTCCAACCTCCATCCTATTAAATGTCTTCATAAACTTCTAAGCTATGGATAACATAAGAAAGGTTGAATTCAACTTGTCTTACAATCTAAAGACAAGCTCCCTCGGCTAACACGCTTCCTTACATGAACCTTTAACTCAAAATAATCCATCTTTTGTGTAGATGATCTTACTGCTATCCACCTCTTCTAAACCATCTATGACAATCAAAATAATGATGTGTGCAGGCCACCTCATATGTAAGAACTCACTGCCTAGCACTAGAGCCTCATTCCCCAAACCTTTGAATCTCCTTATGGCCGAAGTGTTTGTTGTAGCATTGTCCACAATAATGGTGAAGACCCTATCTATTCTCCAGTCAGACATACATTCAAGCAAAATAGAGCAGATGGTTGATCCTTTATGATTCCTAATGTGCTTGAATGCAACAATCAACTTTCTCAACTGCCAACTCTCTATGAAGTAAGCAGTCACTACCATATATCTGGAATTTGTTGTTGGAGTTGTCCAAATGTATGTTGTTAGAGACACCCTCTGCTTGGTCTTTTCGAAGAGATCCCTGATTGCATCCTTCTTGGTGACATAGAGCTTCACAATGTGTCGTGTAGTTGTCCTTCTTGAATGAGGATTATAGAGGTTGACTCTGCTGCAAAAATGTCTCCAAGCTAAGCTCTCAACAAAGGACATATGCAACTAACCCAACACCAACATCTCGTTGATAGCTTCTATAAACACTTCCTCCGAGACTTTAGCTAACTTCATATGACCATCAGGTTTGATTGCCTGTTGTTTACCATTACTACTGTTCCAAACCTGGTGTTGATTACCATTAAATTTGTCATTATTGCTCACAACTTTTGTGAAATGCTTCCACACCTTTGACTTTGTCGTTTTTACTGGAGTAGGATAACTAACAGTTGATGCATTCCTTTTCTTTTTCTTTCCAGATTTACCCACACGAGGTGGAGATGGAGTTGCTGAGTTGGAGCTGGAGTCTCAATCTCTTCCTCTGAATCAAGATCATAAATATTCTCTTGAGTTGAAGAAGAATCCATATACATTGCACAAAAGACAAATTAGGAAACATATTGATATAAAAAAGAATCCAATAAACCAAAATATACTACGTACATTTGACATATCTAATTGACTAAACCTTTCTCGAATCAACTTAAAAAATACAAGATACAAAAACAGGAAGATCCAAGACTCTACACTTAAATTGAAACACTCAAAACACTCTTATAGTCTCATATGATCTCAAGCTAATTGACTCTATTACACTCAAATCCAAACACTCAAATTTACACTCATTCGGACTCAATCTAAATGACAAATTGGTTTGAAACTTGAAAAAAAAAAAGACATAGGAAGACAACAAAGATTTTTATTTCTTCGATTAAACAAGATGCATCAAAGAAGAAGACGTAAACTTGCCCAACTTTACATGATTTCTAATTCTATTACTGCACAAACTACACTCAAATAGGAAGACACGATAGACTCGACAATTTAAGCAGAATAATCAAATTGGGCTCGACCTAAATGACAAATTCGTTGCTAAGAAACAAGACGAAGGAAGAAGAAGACTCAGAGAATCGTTACATGTGACCAGATTGAATCGATTGATGATGTGGTTGAAGCCTTGAATGTGAAGAGATGATGAATCGAGGAATATGCGATTTAGGGTTTGTAGAAACGATTTAGGGATTTTTGTGAAATGAGTTGTGTTGGGAGACAAAACTAGAGTTACAGTAGATGCTCTAAAAATTAATACTTTATAAATTAATAATTACCATAAATTAATAAATTCTTCTGGTTCCGAGTTGGACCGGTGTAAAAAATGACGAATTTCGATAAGATAATAACTTTTTTAGAACTCCTATGTAAAATATGGTCTCAATAATAGCATAAATTAATAATAAATTTATATATATATATATATATATATATATATTCTATCGCTAACGCAATCTACTGAAATTTGACTATAATGTTGTTAATTTCTTCTCAAAAATTGAATCTCGTTAGAGCTCATCTTTAGTTTTCCTCATTCCGTCAAAAACTCCTAGTGTTGCCTTCTCAATCTCCACAAAAAAAGATTATGAAGAGTTCTAGACGTAATAATTGATTCCGTACGCGTAACATGTACTGCTATTTCTTTTTCAACTTCTTCATCATCATTTAGGGTTGTGGATGCAATTTCTTCTAAAAGCAAATATCATTTTCACCCGGATGGTCAAGTAGGTTAATGACATTCATTTTATTCTGATAACCGAGATTATGAATCAAAACTTTAAATTTATGAATGTCTTCAAATTCAAAAATAAGTTATGAAATATGTATCTTATTTAAAAAAAAATAATAATAAAAAATATTAAACTAAAAATCTATAAATTAATCTCTATAAATTAATAAATTTTCAAAGTACTAACATTATTACCGTATGTTGAGTTTTGGACTAAGCCTAACATACCTGGGCTAAATGGGTACCCAGTGGATATCGGGTAATAACTGGACCGAATTGAACCCCTTTTTGGTTCAATTTGGTCTTCAGTTCCGGTTTAATGCCCACGCACTGTGGTGATTGGATACAAAACGGGTCTACAAGTTATTCTGATTTTCAGAATCTTGATTCTTAGACTATCCCACTTCGTTACTTGGTTATAAGCTCAAAATCGACAATAGCACTCAATGGGCCAATTCATTGTAGCTAATGATATTACGCACGATCACACATTAACCGAGTATATTATGGAAAACCTACTTAGCAGCAAATATTTTCCCCTTTTTTCACTTTAAAGGATGAAAAAACATTCAATGCACAACGATAATTTAATGAATTTCATAACTTGACAAAATTCCTTACAAACAAAAAAAAACCCAAATGAAACTGGCATCTTCTAATACAGACATGTCGGCCACTCCAGCCGATTGTTGATTTAGTGCCCGTATTTTTGAAACTCCCATTCACTGTTATCTGTTCAAAGTTCAAACACAGAAATCTTATTAACAAACGAACTTAAAGACTACAAACAGGTCTATAAACTTCAAGGAGAAAGAAACACATACCGAGTGGGCAGACTTGGCGAGTCTTTAGCCATCTGCTGATGCAATGGAAGTGGAAGGCGTGATTGCACACCCCTGCAAGTACCAACATCAGGTGTCTTTAGTTAGAAAAGGCACTAACAATCTATGTTCAACTTGAGCTTTGCAAATCAATTTAAATTGTACTCTCTAACAGAAAACAAACGGTTCTTAAACTAGCAAGATTCATCGAGCAATTGAAAAAACAGAGATATGCAATCCCAAGTATATGGTCATCCATCAGAGTTAATCAAAGATAACTGCAGATACAGGACAAGCAAACAGAACAATTCTCTCCTAGAAAATCTATAAACTTGACAATCTAATTAAACTGTACAACTTATTGACCAATTAAGACCTCTGCAAAACAAGTGTAAGGTCTTCTCCTATCAAACAAAGCATCAGCATCCTAGATACTAGAATTGTTATATACACAAAACACTAATTTGCATACAATTTCACACAACCACAATACCTACCTAGATTCAAACAAAACGCAAAGATTACAATCAAGATCTTAAATGAATCAAACACTTACCCCAAGCAACCGTGCACTCCTCACTAGTTGCGCTAGCCTGGTTAGCTTGGCATTCTATGCCTAACAACAACCAAAAAAACAATAACAAAGTTAGCCTATATGGATCCAGAATTCCACCAAAAAAAATTCTTCAATCAAAACATGTTTATATCAAATCGATTGTTCCTCAAAACTTACAGAGATCCATAATATGGTTCCTGCATATAGCACAGTTGTCGACGACAATATCTGCAACCAAAAAACACGAAGATCAATCAATCAACAAAACCCTAACTAACCGGAATCGAGAAACGAAAATCGCATAGACGAAGGACAGATTCAAGAGATTTCGAGTCAATTACCCCAAGCCCAGAGCGCAACAGCACTCCACTTTTTAATTTCAAAACGCTTTGCTTTCTTCGTTGCGACGGCGCTACTAGAGGCTTCTCCAGCCGGTACCATTGTCACGTCTGATTCCAAGGAAGACATAGATCGGTTGAAAAATTGAAAACCTAGAAAAGAAGCGGAGGATTGTTTTGAGAGAGAGAGGATTGAATAAGAATCGAAAGGAATGAGAGAGAAAGAGAAGATGCTTTTTGATTATATACTAGGCTGGCTTTCCAGGAAGTTAATTAAATTCTCTTAATTTTCCTTTTCTTTCTTTTATATATATATATATTCTGTACTTTACTATTATTTGCAAATTTTTATACTTTTACGTAAAATTCATGTTATTATCCAATGATATTTAAAAACTTAATTAATAAATGGAAAAAAAATCTGAAACTTCATACTTAAAATTTACGTTAAGTATATATCTTTATTTTAATTTTATTATTGATAAAAAAACTCAATTGATTTAATAACAACTGAATGATTATCAAAGTTTGCAATTAAATATTAGGAAAACTACCAATAACACACATGATAATTTACAATAATGATATGATTTACTCATAAAAATTAATTTAACATTTACACAATAAACGGGGGTGTACTTCTCGAGAAGATATTGAAAACAGACAAACCGTCAAAAAGCCTATTGAAATTATACATAAAAGAGTTTCAATCTAAACAAAATATATCAAGAAAATGCATCAAAGATCTTACATTATAGTATCCAAATATATTTGACTACATACCATCTGAGTTATATATACTAGATGATGTATACTGCTATAACCCCGACAACCTTTTTCATTACATTTGTCTCTGGTCTCTGAGAGCCGAAACTTTCTTCCTCAGTTCAAGATTTGATATCTTCTCTACCTCCAGCGCTCGTTCAAGCTACAGAATCGGATGCTTTTGTTAGACTTGATAAACAGTGGATTTCGATAAAACCCAAAATAGGAAGGAGACTCTAGAATGAGAATCATAAAGGTTATGCATACAAAACTATCTGGTATAGACTTTTAATGACTCATATTGCATCTCTAAAACATGTCTCCATGAGTGACATCAAACGAGAAGAGAGAGTCTATACCTTTGCAGCTCGCATACTCCATTCTCCAAGGATAGCTCTTAACCTTTCATTTTCCGCCACATACTGTTTCAGGAAAACAGAAGATGATGATGAGTAGTTCACAAATACAAAAATGTGCATCCCTTGCAAATTGTTTGATGCAAAAGATTTTATGGATAAGCTGCGATGGCCAGTATGTTTTTCTTTGCATATGTTCTGTTGTTTATAGTTTGTAGACAGACTCAAACCTGATTATTGGTATTTCGGACATGCTGTATTTCTCTGTCTCTCTCAGAGATCAGAGATCGAGCGAGATTTAGCTCAGAATGGAGTTGATCCACCTGCAAACATACATTTTCTCATTTAGTATCTTCTTGCATTTCTATATGCTACCAAATAATTTATTCTTGACATGTCAATGGACTGCGATATGTCTTCCAAATGGGTAAAAGAGAGATGAGAAAGACAAATTAACCATGGGAATTTGCAAGCTTTTCAATTGTTAATCGAGCTTTACCTCAGCAGAAAGTGTTCGTAATTCCTGGTCACGAGTAGCCACAAGATGTGCCAGATCAACCTGAAAAATTAACATTTATATCAACTGCAAAATCAAAAATTCCACAAGGTGGAACTACATTGGATTTAAAGCCAGTTATAAATTTTTCATGAAGGTTGTTAGCATCTATCCGCGCTTAAGGCTCTGCCCAAAAAAAAACCAGGTCTACAATCAAGCAGTTCAAACCTGAGGCGTGCTAGTACCATTGGACTCTTCATATTTGCTTAAGGACTCCTGCAAACGCAGAATCTGAACACACACAAAAAAGGGGTCAGAAACTCACCAAAGTAAAAGCACAGGATAATTCCACAAATTTCGGGCAGATGATGAAGATTTAGAGTAGAGCACTGAGCTTAGCATTGCAGGGTACAAAACAGTATATTACTAAGAAACTACACAAGCATCAAGCATCAAGCATCAAGCATCAAGAGCATTGAGCTTAGCATTCCGAAATGAAAAGTATTTATGAGAATTATTTATGTAATGTCACCTCTTCACTAAGATAATGGAGATTCTCTCGTTGATACTGCAGTAGAGCCATTTGTTGATCAGAAAGGCGACCAGCTTCATGGTATCTGTTTTTCAAGCAAACAAAACGAGACAAGACTTGAGAATTGTATGTGCATTGCCATGCGATATGTAAGGTTGCCCTGTTAGACAATAATTTTGTTTGGACTAAGAATTAGGTCCTGGTTAGACTGTGAAACTACCTCAATCCTTCCAAGGCAGCTGGCTGAAGGGGAGAATATAAGGAATTTAAGACGTCAGGATGAGAATTCACTGAGTTATACTGACGAACATAACCTGCCAGTAGTAAAAAATGATAAGAATGGTTGCATAATAACCAAGCAACAGAATCTCTTACTAGAGACAAAGAACTGGCAGAATAATGCAACAAGAGGTCAACTTATGCTATAGCGACATGGCATGGCAGGTTCTGGACTGGATACACAGAACCAAAAAAATTGATTTCATGCTGAAACTCAGCACAGGAATTCTCAAAGGAACTTCAAACTTCCTGATGTTCAACCACAAAAATTGTGGCCAGTTGTAAGAATTGGTTTCATATAATTACATACATATATGACTGCAGACTGCAGACAGTTCGTAACAATTTAGCATGTATATGATCACAATGGAGCCGTGATGCAATTCCAAACACTTAGCAATCATGGCAAGAAAAAATTAAGTTGAAGAAAAGCATCCAGGCCTTACAGAAGGTGATTCTAAATCTGGAGCATTCCATATATCTTGCAACTAGAAAGTGAATAGATTTGACATTTAACTAATCTAGTTGAAATCAATGATGATAGCATGCCTAAAATGTAAAAATGATTTTCTGGACTTTATGCTTACCAACAAATACAATCATAAACGAAGCAGCGGAAATAGCTTCAATAGACATGATGAACCTGCAACAAAATAATTGACTCGTAAGCACTTTCGACAATGACAAAACAGAAGTTACTACCAAGTAGTTCCCAAATAAAATTTCCAATTACTTTTTCTAGTCAATAGCATCAACAATCAACTTCTTATAGGCACTACAATTTAGCTAAGAAACTGGTAAATATGCTATATCATTTTTCTGTCAACCTGAGTGAATAAAATACGTTTGACGTCACATTATGTGATATGTAATCGTTCTTTTAAGAAGATTGGAAAAAGTGAAAAAAAAAAAGATGAAGTCAAAATCTTCCTTTAATACATTTTCTTGTCGAAGACAACAGAATGAAAATGTGATCCGCTAGAGAAGAGAACTGATATGAATGCAAAAGCGGATAATGAGTCTAAGAAGAAGGCTGCAAACCTCTGTACAGTTAAGACGGGAAGAACACTGACATATGGTCTCCAGACCATGAAAAGCAGCATTGATGCAGTTCCTAGAACAAAATTGGATCATTTTATTGAGTGCAAAAAATAGATACGTCACAATATAGTATTGATAAAGTAGCCTTAAATATTACCATAGGCCATGATAGCAAATGGCAGACGAACTACATGCTTCAACTTCTGACTGAAACTGTAATAACCCTGCAGTACAAGGTTATTTCAGAAGGTCTCCAGATGACATACATGCACATATGAATATCAACATATATCTATATAGCTAACCAAAGAAATCAAATGAGAAATATCTCTTGATAGAAAACAAATGTTACCTGCAACCGAATTTTCTGGACCTGATTGACAAAATATTGTTGAAACATACCTGTTGCAAAAAACACATTTGATCATTTACACAAGAAAATATTGGTCTAACTTCACTTTAACTAAATTGGGAATCCACAGAAAGTACTAACAGCATTTTCGTTTTAGTATATACCAGAAATTATAGTATGTCAAATCAGACTGTCTGTTGAGATTTACAGTTTCGTTTTTCTTCGTGACTCTTACAACTATTATCTTACGAATGGCAGCTTTAGAGCATATTAAAAATTTTACGAGGCAGTACTTCACCTGATTTAGTCTAACCTGCTTCTAACCAAAGCTTTTCAGTAAAAAGGTGAAGCAGGGTAATGAAGGTTACCAGTTAACATCAATAGAGCTACATTGCAGCTGCAAAGCAATGATGGGATAAGAGACTCTACGGACTGAAGTACCCATGGTGCTCCTGCTGCTAAAACAGCATAACCTGCCTAAATTCAATAAACAGTAAATACATAAGCCAGCCATTCATGTTTCTTATGATTCTCAAATCGAGAGTTCCAAAACTCGGTGCTAAAGGTACAGTTTAGAAGCACTTGCCAGTATGATAAGGTAGATGCAACTTCCAACAAGACTTCTAGATTCTCGATGACCAAACAGTGGAGCTTCGTGCAGTATATCAAGAAACCTACAATCACAAAAAACAATGATGAAACTAGATAAGAAGCCAATAAAAGATGGAGACTAATATTTTTCAAATGAATACATAATAACACCATCCAAGTCACTGGCAGAAAGAAGCATTGAATTTAGAGCTTAAAAATGGCTGAGACTACAGAAACAGATAACAACATAGCAACCCATTGTACACGAAGAGAAAAATTCTCAAGTTCTGCGATTGAACACCTTAAGTTCGTAAAAACACAGATCATAGGATCTTTGCTAAAACTTGGGAATGAAATACAACGAGTTAGTAAATGTTCACCATTGTTCTAACATAAGTGCCAAATGTTAAATTGAAAATTGACCAAAATGATGGAATCTAGTAATCTACAAAACACAAGAATGCAGGAGGGTATTCAAAAACCTTCACACAAGTGATGAATGAGAGAATAGAGAAACGTCCCCTTCAAAAACTGATGACAAAGGAACATACTTTGCAGCAACAAGAACAAATTCAGAGCTCAAAGATAAATAGAGAAGAAAACTAACAATCGAATCACAAAGCAAAAAAGACGTATCCGTTTCTCTCGATTGTAACAATCAAAACCCAAAAGACATTAAGAAATCAGGAGCTTACATTGCATTATCTTCGTGCGTTGTGGGATTGAAAGAAGAAGAAGAGCGTCGGGTGTTTGCCATTTTTTTGGGTTTCGCTTGTGGGAGTGAAAACTGTAATCTCTTCTCTTATACGAGAGAGGATTTTGCTTGAAATTAGGGTTGAATCATATTCCTTCCCTCAATCTGGAGATTTGGGTGGAGAGAGAGATGTGAAGGGTAAGCGTAAGAACAGAAAAGCTTCGCTGTGAAAGCTTCTCCTCTCTCAAATCGAAATTATTTTGGAATTTTTGGTTAATTTGAAATATCTGAACAACAAGTCAATGCGACAATAATACTAATGTTTATATTTTTCTGAGATTTGGTGAAATTGACCGATTGTTAAGAACTTAAGGGTGTGATTAGTGAAACGAAACGTTCAAGGAAAATGAAACGCTTGATTGGATTGTTCTGTGCCTAATCGGTATTTGTAACTTGTCCAAATGTATCTTATAGCCTAATGGATGGTGGTCATGGTCATAGATAAGGTAGATAGGTAAACTCAATGGCTCATCTAACAACTTTCCTTAAAAATCTTGGCAAACTCGACTGAAACCATAGAAAAGAGGCATCAGAGCCTCAAGGGTTGTTTGTTATAGCCAAAATGTTAGCAGTTTAGCACCACCAATTGCAGATCAAGATATGTAATGGTCACTTACTTATCACTTCAACACTTAATGACGCGGAGAAGGTCTTGAAAATCATTCATATCGCCACTGGAGTTTGGAAATGACATGATAACCTGAGAAATTGAGGACATATTAAGTGTCCCTATGTCTTGCGTTTTCAGCTTCGAGCAGGGCCAACTTTATTGTCATTGCTTCTGCACATACTTGAACAAACTTTATATCTTATTCCGTGCAGCAAATCTAGTGAAACCAAGAAAGAAATACGAGAGGAAAACAAGCTCCAACTAGAACAACAAAACACACAACATAATGATAAAAGTTTGGATCACCTAATGATTATACGAAACAAAAAAGAAAAGGTTAAAGGTTTGTGGAAGGTTATAATTATGGTTCATTACTACTCTCAATAGAGGAAAATCCAATTATTTTGCATTTAGGAGACATTAATCTCCCCTTAGAGTAGCAACATTGATAATCACATTAAATAAGAAATTTTTTGGCAACTATTTTACTGATCTCTAAAAAATTCTTCTTCCTAGTTCCCTCCAATGGTGGCGACACAATAATGTCGACTTCTTCTTCTTCTCGCACGATCTTCTCCTATACTCTCACAACTTCCCTCTTCATCATCCTCTTCCTATGCAGCGTCTTCCTCTTCACTAAACGCACTCTCGAACCTTCTCTCACTCCTTACCTCGCCGACATCTCTCTCTCCGCCACCGCCACCGCCGCAGATCCACTCCCTCCTCCCACTCTCCTTCAGCCTCAGGACGAGTCTATTCCTTCCAAAGATCTCAAGGAACCGGTTCGCGATTCCGGTGATGACGACGTCACCGTGGAAACAACTCCGAAGGAAAAGGAGGAAGTAGAAGATTCGATCGGCGATGACGAATCGAAGAAACTCGTAGAAGATACGCGCAGTGTGACAAATGGTGACGTGGAGGAAGAAGGAAGACGATCGCGAGATGAAGTTTCCGTCGAGGTTAAGGAGGAAAGTGATGTTGAATCTGCGGTGGTTAAGCAGATGAGAGGATGTGATTTGTACAAAGGATCTTGGGTTAAGGATGATGATGAGTATCCATTGTATCAGCCTGGATCGTGTCCTTATGTTGATGAAGCTTTTGATTGCCAGAGGAATGGGAGACGTGATTCTGATTATCTCAAATGGAAATGGAAGCCTGATGGTTGTGACCTTCCTCGGTATGATGCATTTTCTCGTATTTCAAACCGCCATTGTTATACCTTAGGGCTTGAATTGGAATCAGAGAGTGTAAATATAGCTTTGTGAATCTGTTGGTTGTGTTCTTGAGTTGCATTTGAACATATGTTAGTGTGGAATGGATGTACAGATAAATGAATCAGATAGTACGAGCGTTTCGGAATTGTGCAATTTGGAGCTGTACAGAAAACTTTCTTTTATTGGCTTCATTTGTGTTCAGTAATCATGGCTTCTGCTTTCTCTTTATGGAAGCATTAAACAGAGGAGTCCTTAAAGTGATGTAGTTACTGTCACACTTTTAGATGATGGGATTAGTAGAAACACATCATGTGTGATTTCTTTTTGTGCATAGGATATATATCCCTTTCTTATTGACTTTCCAATCATAGGTTTAATGCTACAGACTTTTTGGTGAAGCTACGAGGGAAAAATTTGATGTTGGTTGGAGATTCAATGAATCGTAACCAGTTTGAGTCAATGCTTTGTGTACTTCGAGAGGGTTTGCCTGATAAAAGTAGGATGTACGAGGTTCATGGCCACAATATCACGAAGGGAAGAGGCTTCTTCGTATTTAAGTTTGAGGTAAGTCAACTCTGCTGCTTATAATTGCTTGTGTTTTGGTTGAGCGTTCACTGGTTTTTTCGGTTATCTACACTAACTCTATCCTAATGCTGGAATAAGCAACGTATTAGTTAAATGCTGGGTCTTTTAGTATGGAATCTCTGGATTTTACTCGAACTTCCAACACCTCTTTTTCTACCTTCAGTTTTGTTGCTAATTTTATTTGAGAAAACTATCCATATTTATGTGCTGATTAAGTGAAGGGTAAATGTTCGGCAATGTCTGACAGGATTACAATTGCACAGTACAATTTGTAAGGTCACATTTTCTTGTGAGGGAAGGAGTCAGAGCAAATGCGCAAGGAAATACTAATCCTACCCTTTCGATTGATCGCATTGATAAGACACAAGCTCGATGGAAGCGAGCTGACATTCTTGTCTTCAACACTGGACATTGGTGGGTTCATGGAAAGACCGCCAGAGGGTATGGTTCTTTCCTTTACTGCTTTCTTTCTCACCCTTCTTCGCATATGTTGGCAGTTTTTTGTCACTAATTCGAGACTTTCCAAATCCCCAAATTATAGATTCGAGATGTAGGTTAAATGAAAGTTAAAATCTTCTGAATATACCCATTATACTTGTGTAATTTTGTTTCATGACATACTTCATATTTATAGAGAAGGAAGAGCTAGTAATGGTGATTGACTTGGTGAATAAAATTAGTGCAGGAAGAACTACTACAAAGAAGGTGACTTCATCTACCCGAAATTTGATGCCACTGAAGCATACAGAAGGGCGTTGAAGACTTGGGCAAAATGGATCGATCAGAACGTGAATCCCGAAAAGCAGCTCGTATTTTACCGTGGATACTCCTCTGCTCATTTTCGGTAATCCCCGGTCTTTATATATCACCTAAAATCTTGATTAGGAGTGAGCAATCTGGTTCATAGTATGGTTTCACTTCTTTTTTTTCCCGAAAATTGATCGGGTCTTTAGACACATTCCAATTTCAATTCCTATGCATTTCGGTTGGATTTGGTATGGTTTGGCTTATATGCTCAGTCCTAATGAACTTAACCTTGGTGAGTTAGTTGAACCAAAAAAGAAGTGACAGTAGACCCTATGTTCTCATGTTGCAGTTTTGTTTTTCAGAAATATTAAGTTCTCGTGGTGTATTCTGTGTCCTGGTTTGAACAGGGGAGGTGAGTGGGACTCAGGAGGCTCATGCAATGGGGAGGTGGAACCGGTGAAGAAAGGTTCGATCCTCGATTCCTATCCTTTGAAAATGAAGATCGTAGAGGAAGCTATAAAGGAGATGCAAATTCCTGTGATCCTTCTAAACGTGACAAAGCTGACTAATTTCCGCAAAGATGGGCATCCTTCAATCTACGGTAAGACTAACACAGATGGTAAAAAAGTCTCGACAAGGCGACAGGATTGCAGCCACTGGTGTCTGCCGGGAGTTCCTGATGTTTGGAACCATCTTATCTATGCGTCTTTGCTCCTTCAAACACATTCCTAATAGTTGAACTCATGTATCAACTAAACTCTCAGATTAGTTAGGAAAAGAAGAGTAGAAACAAATCAGCAGTCTTCCCTCTTCAGTCTTCACACTGTTGTAGTATTGACCTCTTCTTTTGTGTATTCACCTCTCTTGGAGCTGAATATAAATTTTTGTGTAGAGTTGAACAAACGGAATTGGTACGAGGCTTATTCTCATTCCTAAGTTTACAATTTTCAATTTTTTTATGCCAAAGATTTTTTCTCATAGTACTCGAATCAGCAATCAAAAGCTCTTGAAGGCGTAATAAATTGTTTAAACTATAACAAAGTGTTTCAAAAAAAAGCAAGCAGCAAGGCAACAATTAATTCAAAAACTTCCAATTCTATGGGGACGATTTCTTCTTCAAGCTCTTGATAGTGTTCAAGCTCTTGATAGTCTTCACTGCTTTGCGTGACCTCAAGGGTTTCGCTTTCTTCTTAGTCTTCCTACTCAGAGAAGACTCCTTCACTGGACCGGCCGGGATTCCTTTCTTCAGAGCACTACCTCTTGGTGTGGCAGAGGGAGGCAACCTCAAATCTTGAGGAGGCAGAGGGCAGTGGGGCTTCCACACCAGATTGTTCTTCATTGCGAATCTTACTCTCTTTGAGCTCTTCTCAGAGCTCGGGCCGGGTAAGCTCGTCTCTGCTGCATCGCTGATAACAGGAGTACTTTGCTCTGCCCCTTTGTTCTCTCTTTTCCTCTTCTTGTTCTTTTTGGGTACTACTACAGGTTCTGCTTCTTCGCAGACACTTGCAACGGCCTCAGTTGATGGTGACATTTCGGATGCAATCTTCTCAAACTCCATTCGAAGATCCGATATCATAGTCTCATCAAAAGACTCATCTTTCTCACCAAGATCCGAAACCTCAGCATCCTTTTTAACACTGTCTTTCTTCTTTGAACATTTCTTCAATCCCTTTTTCTTCGAAGAAGACCCATTCTCAACAACCTTCTTAGACTCAGAAACTACATTCGTTTCCTCCACTTCCATCTCACCAGAGACAGGAACCAATTCAGACACTTCCTTATCTCCCGAACTAGAACCTTCTGCAACCGAAACTTCCACACCAGAACTCGACATATCCTTCTCCAACTGCAAGAAGTCCTGGTGAAGAGCCAATATCGCTTTCCTATTACCCTGATGACAATCAGGAGAAGAACCCACCTCATAAAACCTCTCCGCAAACCCCATAGACAACGCAATCGACCCCAAAACAACAACATCACTATCCTCAGGCTCTGCATCACTCCCAGACTTCTTAACATCCAACAACTTCTTCCCCATCTTCAGTAACTCCTCAAACAAATTACTCTTAATCTTCCCCACCAAAATCTTATCACTCGCAACTCCCAAAACACTCACAAAAGGCACAAAAAGAAGCTCCAAAACATCCTTCCCTAAAGGAAGAAACGACCTAAGCTCCTCAACGAAAACAGAAGCTACATGATAGTTAACACCATTCCCTTGAAACGTATCACTAGCAAGAAAAGTCCCATCGAACAAAACACTCATCAAGCGCCTCGTAAACTCCAAATCCCACGACTTACTATCAATAAGCGAGAAGAACGCGTGCAAAAACCTACGAATCAAGAGGTAAAACTTGTCTAACCTAAGCCTATCGATACGAGACCACTCACGACGAATCGTGAACAAGAACACAGTGAAGTAATGAAGAGAGAGTGGTAAAGGAAGAGACTGAAGAGCAGAAGTGAGACGATCGATTAGCTCTGATTGGTACACGGACTTGTCGGCGTGCCAGATGCAATAGAAGATTCCTTGCCATAGCTTCTTCATGTCTTCTTCAGGAACCTTGGTTTGTTCTGGGAGCCAAGTACGAAGAACAGTTCGTAAAGATCTGTCTCGTGTTGATTGCTTGCAAGAAGCGAGCTTCTTTATCAGCGATTTACATTGCTCTTCTTCGATCGGTAACGATTGTTGTTGTTCTTGTGGAGGTCGATTGCGTTTCCCCATTGGTAACGAATTTTGTGAGGAAGAGGAAGAAGAAGGAATGTGACGGCAGATTCTGGGTTGGGAGAGAGATAAATGAGAACGTAACCTTAGGGTTTTGCTTTTTCTTTCTTTCCATTTTTATTTTATTTACATTTTGACCCCTCATCTATTAATTGGTTTTCTTTTCTTCTATATAACTTGTAAAGGTTTCAGTTTTAAGAATTTTTATTTGGTAATGTATAAATAAATTCTTATGAAAACAATTTTTCGCTACCATCTGCATGTTTATGTTTGATCGTTTGGTGGTTTTCAAACTAATTTTTCAGTATCGCTTGTACCAACAATAATTTCTTAAAAATTGTCCACTTTACCATTTTGCTAATTTTTATTAATATAATCTTCAATTTTATATGTTTTTTATTTTCTATGGTGGTTGATCATGTTTCTCTTCGTATTCCTCTTCACAATTTTCTTAAAACAAAATTTAACATTTAAAATTTAATACCGAAAATTTCAATTTTGTAATAAATTCTAACTATGAGAACAGACCTGGATTTTCTTCTTCATTCTTATTTTGCGTCTAGTGACAATAAGATTAAAACCGTATTTCGAGTACGATTATAATAATTTTTTGTCAACCATTTTTTTTTAAACCTCATTTTTTGTCTATTTTTTTTAAATATACCAATTTTATTTAAATTATCATTTAAAATGTAATTTTTTATTCCTTAATAAACCTCAAAGCTAGAAAGATTTAATACGCTACTTTTTCTTAAAAAAATTAACAGTTGGAATAATTTTCCAAATATTATATATATTTCAGTATTACTATAGTTATTTTATTATCAGTAATAAACTAAATTATCATGACATGCGAAATTAAATCTCAGAATTTTTATGATAGAACTTTGAAGGTGGATTGTATGAAATAAAGGTAAGTATAAGTCTTTCAGAGATATTATTATTATTTCTTTTAAAAATGTAATGAAATCAAATAAAAGAGAATAAAAAAATGAATTAAGCGAGAAAAGAGGGTTTCTTGTGTTCTTCGTCTCCCACGCTCCTCTCCACCATTTTCGCTTCTCTGTAAGCTTCAACGGAGACGACTTTTCTCTGACTCGCCGGTTAGTTATACTTCTTCATTTCTCCTGATTCTTCGCTTTCCTGGGTTTATATCTTTTGCAAATTTAGTGATGCTGGGTTGCTTCTTTTGAGTATTTTCTATTCAAATTAGCACCGATTACTCGTTGGAATTGGATCTATCTCTCACGAACCCTAAAGTGAAATTTCGTGATTGAATTGTAATTTTGTGTTGGTTCTTAATTCATTTGGGGAATTTTGGAGACCTGCAAATGGATGATATTCCTTAAGAATTTCTTTAAGTCCTCCCTTCATTAAAGTGATTTTGTAGCAGTCAAAGCTGCAGTTATAATTAATGTGTAAAGCTGAGAGAAGAAAACTGTTGTTGCTTAAAGCTAGATTGTGACACTTAGTTTTGTACATCTTTTAAGACCTAAGATCTTTGATAGTTACTTCTACTCATGCCCATTTCAGAATTTATCCTCAGAACTATTACTAGAGGATGAGTTATTTCTAACACGCCCTCTTGAGTCTTGACTTTATCCAAATTTTCTTGATTTAGGGTCTCAAATTCAGCATCTTGTTGAATTTTTAACTGTGATTACATTTCTCTCTTTAACTGATTTTGCTTTCAAATTGATTGCCCTTGTTCTTGTAGAGGGCTGGATGACTGATTTTCTGGTCTGTGGACTTTTCATGTTACCAAACTCTATTACTCTCTCTACCAAATTTAGTACATCAAAATAATGACTGATTTTCTGGTATATGGCCTTTTCGTGTTACCAAACTTATTATCTCTAGCAGAACATAACAAATGATGAAACTGAGCCATGGAAACAGTTCTGTATTATCCACACTCTTTTCCTTTTTCCGTTTACTCGTCTTTTCTTTAAGCCGTCATTTATCATCTCGCCAGCTTTACTTTAGGAATCTCGGCAATACTGGCACACGTTGTCACAACCGAGTTTTGTTTCATTTCCATCGTTCTTTTGTTGATAGTCATTATATATATGTAGAGATAGTTGGGGATATAGGCATTTTTTATTCCGTTTAAGTCCATCACCTCTCCTCACTATGAACGTTACTGATGTTAGGGCTGTGCAGGTCTATTCCAATCATGATTTTCTTATGACTGCTCTTTCCGGCTTGTAGCGGCTAATCCTACTTTTGCTCTGCTGATTATTTTCACCTGACAGAAGCACAGAGAGGTAATATCAGCTTCTCTGGAATTAGTTTTATGGTTGTTCGTCTAATTTAATGATTGCCGAAAGCCTGTTATTACTTCTTGTATTTCCTTTTTTTTGGTTCACTATCGGCTGTGTATCTTTCTCACATGTGCCAGTGTTGCGCGGCTTGCGCCTTCCAGTGTCGTATTGTTCTTGATGTTGTTGTATTATAATCCAAGACATGGCTTTTATGTGAATTTTGTAGGGTAATTGGATAATTTCTAAGAAAAAATCGACTTGGCTTTAAACCTATTGTAATGGCTGTTTCAGTTTGATGTTTTTGAATAAGCAAGGGTGAAAGCAAAAACATAGATGAATCTCAGTAAGTTAATCTATTAATTTATTCTTACCATATACAAATAGTTATTTACTTAGATAACTTAATAGGTTCGATTATCAATATTTATGTGACCTCATATTATGCCAAAGTCCACCTTTGTTGCATATAGTAGCTACCTTAGTTTTTTCTTCTTCTCTTCTCTTGTATTAGAAAACTTTTTGCTTCTTTGATTCTGACAAATTTCTTTCTGCAGCTTTGCGATCCATCATCTAGGTTCTCAGTGTTGTAAAAGTACGGAATGAGTAAAGTTAACAGTGAGGAATCTTCTAGTGGTCATAATTTGTTGAAGGAGGTCGAGACGATTAGCGAAGCTCTTTATGTGAACAAGAATCCTAGGGGGTCAGTAGCTGGTTCTAGTAATACTACAACAAAACCATTGGGTCGTGACCACTTGGCTGAGCCTCAGAAGGAGAAGAAATCGTTTTGGAATTGGCCCCTCAGAGCCCTTTCGCATGTCCGAAACCGTAGATTCAATTGCTGTTTCTCTGCCCAAGTCCATTCTGTTGAAGGGTTACCCCGGGCATTCCAGGATCTTTATCTCACTGTGAACTGGAAACGACGTGATGAATCTTTAAGCACTCGTCCTGCAAAAGTTTTGAATGGAAGAGCTGATTTTAAGGACAAGTTGACACATACATGCTCGGTTTACGGAAGCAGAAGTGGACAGCATCACTCAGCTAAGTATGAAGCTAAGCATTTCTTGTTGTATGTCTCTCTGGTTGGATCTCCTGAGATTGATCTGGGAAAACATCGGATGGATCTCACTAGATTGCTTCCTCTCACACTTGAAGAGCTGCAGGATGAGAAGAGCTCTGGTAAGTGGTCAACAACATTTCAGCTGTCTGGAAAAGCTGCTGGTGCTACTCTGAGCATGAGTTTTGGGTACACTGTTGTTGGGGATACTCGCAATCCTGCTTCATCAGGTAGCATTCAGAATGTTCGCAGTGCTTCTAATGTAAAACAGACTAGTAATAACACAGCGTTGACAAGAACTATCAGTGCAAAGTCTAGTGTAGGGAATGGCAAGTCAGTGTCTCGGCGTTATGATCACAGTATTGTTAACAAAGACTCTCGTCCTTTGTCTCAGAATGTGGAGGAAATCAAAGATCTTCATGAAATTCTGCCCAATGCACAATCTGACCTGGTCAACTCTGTAAACATTCTGTATAAAAAACTTGACGAGGAGAGGGTTGATCCTGCAGCCGAGTCTCAGTTTGAATTTGATGTTGTCACTAAACACATTGAGCCTGGTGAATCGATTTCTCATGAAAAAGGTAATGCAAAAGCTCAGCAAAGCGGAGAACCTTTGGTGAACAGGAATGAGGTCGGTGTTCCTGTTGAGGAAATAAAGAAAGCTGGTGGAGTTCTTACTGCTGGAAGTGAGGAAGTTCGTACAGAAAATTTGCTTCCAGAAGAGCCTTTGGTAAATCGGAGTGAAACTGGTGTTCCGTTTGAGAAATTAAAGAAATGTAGCGAAGTTCTTAATGCTGGAAGTGAGGAAGTTGTTAAAATTGGTACAGAAGAGCCTTTGGTCAATGAGAGTGAAACTTTTGTTCCTTTTGCGGAATTAAAGAAAGGCAACGAAGTTCCTAATCCAAAAAGTGAGGAAGTTGTTGAAATTGGTACAGAGAATTTGCCTCCAGAAGAGGGGAACAAAACCTCTCCAAAGGATGAGGAAAGTGCTGTTCCTCAAAATGATGAAGACGTAGCGAACAGTGAGAGAGACTTGAAAGAAATCATAATGAGAGATCTTGAATCAGCTTTGAAAAGTGTAGAAATGTTGGAAGCAACGGCGTCAGAAGACGAGGAAGCTCAAGAAAGTCATGGACACGCGGAAACATGTCCTATAACACCAATTAAAGAAGCAGCATCATCAAGTTCTAGAGATGTGTCTGAATCTGTGGCAAGCGAGTTCTTAGACATGCTAGGTATTGAACACAGCCCTTTTGGTCCAAGTTCTGAGAGTGAACCTGAGTCTCCAAGGGAGCGGCTGTTACGTGAGTTTGAAATGGAAAGTCTAGCAGCCGGTTCTTTATTCGGTTTTGGTACTGAAGCTGATGATCCCCATATGGATTATGATGAGAACTTTTCGAAAGACTATGAATCAGATTTTGAAGAAGGTTTGGATCTGGCATCTCTTGTTCATGATATAGAAGAAGAGTACCAGTTGGAAGCTCAAGCCAGAGTTGGTAGACCCAGGGCTCAGATGTTGGAAGACTTAGAAACGGAATCTCTGATGCGTGAGTGGGGTATGAACGAAAACACATTTCAGAACTCTCCGCCTCACAGTGGTCATAATGTTATTCATCCAGCTGATTTTCCAGCAAAGGAGCCATTTGATTTGCCTCCTCTAGGAGATGGATTGGGTCCGGTTGTGCAGACAAAGAATGGAGGGTTCTTGCGGTCAATGAACCCCTTACTGTTCAGGAACTCTAAAGCTGGAGGCAGCTTGATCATGCAAGTGTCAACTCCAGTGGTGGTGCCTGCCGAGATGGGCTCTGGTATCATGGGGATACTTCAGAAACTCGCCACTGCTGGAATTGAGAAACTCTCAATGCAGGCAAATAAAGTAATGCCTTTGGACGATATAACAGGGAAAACCATGGAAGAGGTGTTGTGGGAAACTTCACCTGGAAATGATGGTTGGAACAGGTCTGCATTAATCTTATAATCACTCGATTTGATTAGTGGAAAGATTTACTTTGCTATTGTCGGCCTTTCTTACAGTTATAATTGGATTATCTTCTGAACGCAGGGATCATATGTCAGAGCATGAATCTGACAGTGCAGCTGGTTTTGAGAGGGGAGCTGAAAGGCGAGCATCATTTGGAGCTAAGCCAAAAAAGCTTGGTTCAAGCTCCTTTGACTCGGAGTATGTATCACTTGAAGATCTTGCTCCTTTGGCTATGGATCAGATTGAAGCACTTTCTTTGGAAGGATTGAGAATACAATCAGGAATGTCAGATGAGGATGCACCCTCAGACATCACTGCAGAGTCTATTGGAGAGATCTCAGCCTTCCAGGGGAAAAGCGGGTGTGTTGGTCTAGAAGGAGCAGCAGGGTTACAACTACTGGACATAAAAGATGGTGGGGACGGTGATGATGACAGTTTAATGGGACTCTCCTTGACTCTTGATGAGTGGATGAAGTTGGATTCAGGTGACATTGGCGACGAAGACGAAATAAACGAGCGAACTTCAAAGGTTCTGGCTGCACACCATGCAAACCCACTAAACTTTATCCGTAAAGGATCCAAAGGGGAGAGGAGAAAGGGGAAAAAGGGAAGGAAATGCGGTTTACTGGGGAATAACTTCACTGTAGCACTAATGGTACAACTTCGAGATCCGCTAAGAAACTATGAACCTGTAGGAGCACCTATGCTTTCTCTCATCCAAGTTGAGAGATTGTTTGTCCCTCCGAAGCCCACAATCTACCGCACAGTGTCAGAGCTGAGAAAAATCGATGAAGACGAGGAGGAGGAAACCAAGGCTGGTGAGGCAGTCAAAGAAGAGAAATCCATGGAGGAACAAGGAATACCTCAATACAAAATCTCAGAAGTACATCTTACTGGTATGAAGAGCGAGACCGATAAGAAGCCCTGGGGAATCACGACTCAGAAACAGCAGGTGCAGTCTGGTTCAAGGTGGTTGATGGCTAATGGAATGGGTAAAGGGAACAACAAGCTTCCTCTTATTAAACCAAAGTCTGGCGATAAGCTGTGGAGTGTCTCCGGTTCTGGGTCTAAATGGAAAGATCTTGGAAAAATGGGAAAGCACGTGCGAAATCCGAATGTTATAATGCCAAAATGAGACTGAAGGATAAATACAAGAACTAGTCTGTGTTTTTGATGCCAAGTAAAGGTAAATGTTATGTGGTGTGGAGATTTGTTTGTGTGTGTGTGTAGTTTTAGGTTTTGCGGATCAAACAAATCGGTGTTTGCGGTACAGTCAAGAGATCAATGAAACAAAAAAACAAAGAAAGATCCTTTCAGACTTGTCTCTTTTAGAATCTTATTTACAATAGAAAACTAACAGCAGTACAATTACTTGACCATCTTTACTAATCTTCAATAGTAACAGTCATCATTCGACATAAGAAGCAGTAATACTATATTTCAAACTTTTTTTCTTTAACATATTTGTGATGTTGGTGGAAGACTATTTTAATTTTGTTTCTTTTAACCAAACAATATGTTAGGCTTGTGTATGACAACTGATTGGACTAGTCCATTTTCTTTTTCTTTTTCGGTCTCAAGTCTCAAGTCTCAACCACCACAATTCGCATACGCATGCTACCAAATTTTGAACATGGGTGATAAGAAAGCTGTTGAACAGTATTTGGAAGTTGGAATGTAGTAAGTATACTTTAGTTTTTACAAATTATGTGTCTGCATCGGCTACATTTAAATCGGTCAAGTCAAGTCAAGTCAAGTCTTAAATTTAATTACAAACCAGTTATAGAATACTAACGTATTTGTTTCACTCATTACTCCATTCCAGTGGAACTACCCTAATTTATAATTCAGGTTGGAATTTGATTTGACTGGTTTAATGGATTGGAATATTTATCATGATAAGAACTAACCACGTAACTGATATTCATACGTCAGTGTGACTAGATCTTGATCAAAGAGAGAGTAGAGATATGATATGGGTAGTCAATTTTCTTTATTTTCCTTTGATGTAATGTAATTTTAGATAGAGAGAAATTTGTAGAGACATTTCTTGCTAAGCATTTGTTAACATCGGTGAAATGTTTACTAATACTTATTACAATTTAAGCCAAAGAGAACACATGCATAAACAGAAACATAAACTTAATTAGTTCCTCCAAGAACACCCTTAAGCCTCTTAACCTCAGCATCACTAAGGAACGTTGTAGCCTCGACAACATTCGAGGGCAAATCGTTAGCGAACAGAGAAAGCGGTAAGAGTTGAGCCGTCGGAGAAGAGCTACCGAAGGCGAAAATAGCCATAGCAGGAGTTTTTCCAGTATTAATCAAGAAATGAAGAAGCCCTTGAGGAAAGACAATAGAATCACCAGCTTGAAGACTCTTCACGTAAACTTTGTTAGCCGAGGAGATAAATCCCGCTTGAATGTTACCTTGTACGACCACAGCGATCTCAGATGTACCAGGATGAGTGTGGAGAGGGACCACACCACCAACGGCTAAGTCAGCACGAGCCACGGCAACGCCAAGCGCATTGATACCAGCAAAAGTAGGCGCAAAGGCGGGAGTCACCGCGGCTTTATTGGCGTTGGAAGTGTTTCCAGCTACTCTGAAGCCAGAGAATGTGAAGTCATCGACCGTGACTATGGCAGGGTCCTTGCATGAGTAGCCTAATGGGCTTTGAGGAGCCTTTAAATCAGCTACACAAAAGTCTTTAACAGTGGCACAAGAGATAGATGAAACAAGGGAGATGATGAAGAAGATTTGGATCATCATTTTCATTTTTTTTTGTTTTAGTTTGAGATTTTGACAAGAGTGTTGAAGTTATGAGGTAGAAAGAGAGGGGAGTCTAGTTTATATAGACGGGGTTATATGACATTTGATATGGTCAATGTGAGGATTAGATTTCAATTAATGTGACAGAATGGTGTGTCATGCAAACCATAGTAACTCAAAAAGAGTATATAATTTCTTTCAAAAAAACAAAAAGAGTATATAATCGTTATGGATTTATATTTACATTATTTTGACGACTAAAAATTTTCAAAAATTCAATTGTATATGTAAAATTATACCACTTTCCATTTTTATTTTGGCAATGTATTTAACAAAAATGGATTTGGAAAGATTTGTATAGTAGTAATAGTATATTAAACTAATTACCAAGATTAATTTGTTTTATATTATCTTGAGTTTTACTACTTCCGTTTTTGTTTTGGGTCAAAGTTTTACCACTTGCAATTAACTTCTAAGAAAACCTTAAAACGAAAAGATGTTGACCAAAACAACAATAACAAGGTAAAATATATGGGGAATTTGGCTAACTTTATTTTTATGGACTGTAATTAAAAAAATATAATCTTTCTGGAATCAGATAATCAGATTCCAGAATTTCAGTAGTAGAGTACTAATGAAGAATCAGAGAGACCTAATTTAGGTAGGAAAATCCAGTAATTAGCCCCCCAAAAAATGTCTCAAATAATAATGAGAAAGAAAATCCTTCCATAAAAAAAAACCAGACATTTTCCAGTAAATCATTATTTTTTTGTCAATCTAATTTTTCATATTTGCTACTTATATTTTTCATTATTTCTTAATTTTTCAACATTCTCTATTCAGTCTTCACGAAAACATTAAATACAAGTGTAACGATACATATTAAAAATTATATTAAATTAATAAAATAGGTGTATATATATATATATAATCATCTACATCTTTATTTTAAAATGATATATATAATATTACCAATGGATGCCCTTCTTGATTACAATCCCAAATCCTCGAGGAAGCTCCTCCCCATTGTGAGTGATATTGAGGGGACCTGCATCCTCAGCCTATTTTGGTCAATATCCAAATTCCAGTGTTAAGTCCTTTACAGTTCATATGTTTTTGTGGTTCCTATTTGTAACCCTTTTTCCTTTTTCCTTTTTTTTTTTTTTTTTGCTTTTTTTTTGTCTTTTATTCCTTAGCTTTAAACTTCTGTAATCGACATTATGAGTTATTATGAGTTTTTCTGGAATATGAGTTTTATTGAAGTCTCCATTTTGTATATATATATTTTACAACTGCATAAAACACCCTTATATCGGTTCAGTAAGCCAAACCGGAGAACTAACATTTACATACATCAAATTTGCACTGTAACATTTGGCACTCCGAGTTAGTGTATCGGCATTGGTGTTCAAACCACGTGGTACCAAAAGGATATGGAAGATTGAGAATTGCGCATGTAGACTTGCAAATACTTCCAAATAAGTGCTGAAAGCCGACCAAGAAAAAGGATATGATGTCATCTTCACTATCTCCATCGAATCCGTTAGGAAAGTCACTTCAAACTTTTGTTGGGAAAGCATGCACTCCATAGCCCAGATAAGAGCATCAAACTCACAGGAAAGTGGAGTTCGTAAATTCTGGCAGCCTATCAAAATTATCGTCTGATCATGTTGACATACCCAACCAATACCGGAAATATTGTCTGTCTCTTTCCACGAACCATCGACAAAGCATTGTGTGCCCTGAAGTGTCGTTATATCCATGGAGGTATTCCGATTTAGTGAATCTGAATTTTCCTCACAAATTTGTGCATGTTCCCAAACCGATGATTCACTCTCTGCAAGTTTCAAAATATCCTGGGGTGATCGATCAATATTATATCTTATCATTCCTAGCCTTCCAAATAAACCATAAAATTCAATGAAAAACTTTGATATATTCATTTCCAGGGATTCACCAAAATAAATAATCTATATTAGTAAAAACCAAAGTCAATGGAAATACCAACGGTTTTGAAAGTATTGCTGATAAAGTCCATGTTTGTAGGGGGGAGGGGGGTAGGGGTCCATTTTGTATAGTTTAAAACTAAAAGTATGATACATGAATAGTTCTAGATATATAAAACTTGTTCTTATAAAATCTCTATAAAAATATTTCTTCATTTTTGACATTCAGAGTCAAGAGTATTATAAACTTTCCTCCTATTTAATTTTTCCTTTTTACTGTTTTATTATTATTTTGGATATAATAAAGAGTTAACAAAATATAATTTTGACTAGCATATGATATATGTGTGTCATAATCTAGATTAACAACAACATATCTAAAATCTTGTGAATTATGATTCCGCCACAACATTTAATTTCCCCTCCTTATTTCAAAATCTTTTCTCCTAGCTTAAACTTTCTTTTTTTATTATTTATTTTTCTTTGGATTTAATTATTAAAAATACTCAAATTAAAAATTTATTATTATAAAATATATCACAGTCTAAAATAACAATAAAACATATCAAAATCTCATAAGTTATATTTTTTTTGAAATACCAAGAGGTTCTGGGCCTAGGCCCGTACATCCCCTCAGGCCCGGGACCAGAGCATGTTATATGGTCCCGTCCCAAGAGCCACTCGAACCGGCGACCTCTAGGCTTTGCCTGAGATCTTTACCAGTTGAGCTATTAGCTCTTGGTAATCTCATAAGTTATAATTTCGTCATATCAAAATAATAGTCATGTTAAATACTCAATTTCTTAAGGGAGAATATTAGAACTACCACTTTTAGGTGGGTATTTTTCAAAACTACCATCCTCCCTTGTACATTTTTAAAAATATCATTAAAGTAATTCTGAACTGACCAAGTTACCCTTCATTTATTGGGATGAAAAAATGTTATTGTTCTCGGCCTTGTCGTTTTGCTCATTCATTTGGTGATTTGCTCGATTTCTTTAGCGAATCTCGTAAAAATCAATCTGAGTCAATCTTAATTAGGGTTCTTCAAAGTAAAATCTGGAGAAATTTGGGTTTTGAATCATCAATCGATTTGTTTTTGTTTTTTGTTCTTTTCTTGGGACAATCGATTTGTTTTTGTTTTTGTTTTTTGTGATTTTTCACTTAAGGATTAAATTTATGTTTGCTTCTCTGAAAGTTGCTAGAAATCGCTACACTGATTCTTGTTTGGTTTTTGTAGTAAGATCTGAACAAATTTTATACATTTGCAGGTTTGATAAGATAACTTATAAATCTGCAGGTTTTATAAGACAACTTATAAATCTTTATAAATCTGTAAAATTAGGAAAATCTCTCATAAACAAGGATTGAAAAAGGGCATTATGTGGACGTGAATCACTTGCGCACTCAGGTTTCAAGTTATCGGATACTAAGTTCATTCTTTATAACCAAACTTTGAGAATTAGCTGTAAAAATTTACAAAAATGCATTTTTTTATAAGGCATCTTATAAATTTTATAAATCTGTCGGTTTTAGAAACCGGAAAGTCTCTCATTTACAAGGATTGGACAAAGAGCAAGACGTGCACGTGAATCACTAGTACACTTAACTTATAAGTTATCTGATATTAATTTAATTCATCTTACCAAAATATGAGAATTAGCTGTAAACTTGTATAAATCTGCAGGTTTTATAAGACATCTTATAAATCCTTATAAAATGTGCAGGTGTTAGAAAGTCTCTAATCAATAAGCATTGGACAAAAAGCAAGTCGTGAACACTAGCACACTCAACTACTAAATTCTTAAACTAAGTTCATTACTCTTTCTAACCAAACTTTGAGAATTAGATGTAAAAAATTATAATTCTGCAGGTTTTATAATATAGCTTATAAATCTGCAAGTTTTAGAAAGTCTCTTATAAACAAGCATTGGACATAGCAAGACGTGGACGTGAATCATCATATGTGACATGGCGTCTTTCTCCACCAAAATAGGAAATAAGGAAAACAAGTCAGTGAGAAATAGAATTCATCTTCAGAGAAAATGATTTCTTTGAAAAATCCCTCAATTCTGAAATTATTAACAATCATCGAATTGCTTAACACATATCAGATTTATAAATTCACCGTCGTCTGATTAGGGAAGCTCTCTTTTAAATTTCTGTAAAAGATGAAAAAATCAGAAAGTTAGGATCATGACCATCTCTGTCGAATCTCAAGTTTGTCGTCATCAATGAAATCTGTATTAAACTATCTTTGATTTCAGTGGTTTGACATAATTAAGGATTCGAAAATTTCGAAGTGTTCCTCGATCACACTTTTATTCATATGTGCAAATCTGGGTTTATTTGTAATCTGATGTATGAGTTTGTTTGCTGGATAAGCGTATCATTTTTTTCCATTAAATTTCTTGCATCCAGAGTGATAGTAAGTAATGGACAAGCTTCTACTTAACGTAATGACCGTTTAGATTCCAAAGTTCTGAATTATTTTCTGGATAAAGTGACGCTATCATTGGAAAACTCTGCAGCTCCAGGAAGTTTAATTACATGGGAGCGAGAGAATGAGACTCTCTTCCTTACAAGCGTGTACTTCTTGAGCCACGACAAAGAGGGATTTCAGATGTTTCTTAAAGATGCCAGAGAGGGTAAAACGAAGTTATCTGCTGGAGCTTTGTTACCACACGAGATCATCGGTGAGTTACACGGGGGAGACGGTGGAGAGGTCGCTGAGTTACAGTGGAAATGAATGGTGATGATCTGAAATGAAAAGGTCTTTGACTAACTGCATCGTTGTCTCTGGCGTTTCGGGGTCTATGAGAGGTGACCCCATGGAGGTTTCTGTTGCTTTGGGTTTACTCGTGTCCGAGTTATCGAAATAGCCATGGAAAGGGAAGCTGATAACATTTAGAGAAAATCCGGAGCTGCAAATTGTGCCAGGGGATGATGATCTGAGAACCAAAACAGAGTTTGTGAACCTTTTCTTGATTGTCACTGTAACACCCCGGTTCACTTAAACCGGGATAGTTTTGTTATTAAATACTTGTTGAGGGTCAAAGCAAAATATTTATAGACTTTTGTCCGGATATGCAAAAAACAGGAAATTGAAAAGGAAACAGAGACCTATTTTTGTTTTTCTCTTTGCCGTCGACTTCTGAATCCTATCTTCTCCTCTTCACGCGTCCCTCTCTGTTTTACCTCTTTGTTCACTGCCAACCACTTCTTACAACCAGGAAATCTCTCTTCATGGCTGCTCCTTCCTCCACAAGTTCTCCTCTTGCTCCTCCTCGTTCATCATATTCTCAGTTCAGAGCCGTCACTTTCTAAGCCTTTTTCTGGCGACTCAGGAAGAACTAGGTGCCGAGCCACCCATGGATGCGAATATCTATGTCTCAGATTTCCACATAGCCTGAGATCACCTCAATCGGACTTATATCCATAGAGTTATGACATTTCTTCTCCAACATGTCCAGTCTACCGCAACAACATCCTTCAATCCGAACAGTCACCTTTTGAGGCATTTTTCCGGTGACTTAGAAAGAATTAGATGATGAGTCACCACTCAACGCGAAGATCGGAATCTCCTCTTTCCAGAAAGCTTGAGATCGTCTCAATCAGAGATATAGCGAGAGAATTATGATCGTTTTTCTTCAGGAGGTCTAGTCTGTCCATAACAGCAATTTGCAGTCCGAACAGTTTTCTTGAAAGGGGCATATCTGGAGTTACACAATGAATCAAACGGTGCACACCCTATCAAAACGAATGTCCAGACGTCATCTTTCCATGGAGACAAAAATCATGGCGACCCAAGTTCTTTGTAGAGAGTTATAGGCATTCTGCCTCAGCCTGTCATTTCTGTCCAAACCAGTTTTCAGGTGAGGACATGTTTCGGTCTTCTCCAACCATATATCTTGGTTTCTGGTGAATCAATTTAAAGATAGTCTGCTGTTTTGAATGCTTATTTATGTGCTTGTGTTGTATTTGTCTTGAGTTGATAGCTGATTTTAACTAGAAAGTTTTAGACATGAATTGTTGCATGAATTGTGTTAAATGAGTGTTGTAAACTGAACTGATCGGGATATGATATCCAAGACGGTTATAATTACCCGGATATGGGGATTCGAAGGGATCTGGTATCCAATAATAATACCCGGATTTGGTATCCAAAGGGTCTGATTTTGGTAACCGAAGGGATCTGGTATCCAATGATAATTACCCGGATCTGGGAATCCGAAGGGATCTGATATCCAATAATAATACCCGGATTTGGTATCCAAAGGTCCAGTTCTGGTAAACCAAAGGGATTTGGTATCCAATAATGGCTTTTATTTGTTTATTATTTAATAAATTCTGAAATGTTATGAAAATATTGTAGGAGGTCTGTTTTTCCATTAGGGGGCAAGCCAAACCTTATATAAGATACAAGATTAAAGTTTAAGTTTAATCCCCTAATGGACTTAGACTAATGGACACTATAATGGGCATCCATAAATGAGTTCATAACACTCCCCTTGGATGACCATTATTACATAACACTAATCTGTAATGTTCGTAAGATGTTGCCTCATTAAAAACCTTATCCGGAAAATCCAGGAGGAAAAAAAACCATGTTTAAAGGAAAGGAATGTCCATGAAGACCTCCATAATGTCCTCAATCATGTCTATGAAGATTGCCATCATACACCTTTGAATAGTTGCAGGAGCATTACATAATCCAAATGACATTCTACGATATGCAAAAGTGTCATAAGGACATGTGAAAGTGGTTTTCTCTTGGTCGTCTGGATGGATTATAATTTTAAAAAAACCGTTGTAGCCATCCAAGAAACAGTAGTAATTCGCCAATCTCTCTAGCATTTTATCGATGAAAGGCAATGGGAAGTGATCCTTTCGTGTTGTAAAATTTAGCTTCATGTAGTCTATGCGCATCCTATGTCCAGTGATTGTTCGCTGAGGTATAAGCTCATCCTTTTCATTCTTCACAACTGTGATCCCACCCTTTTTAGGCACAACATGAACTGGACTAACCCAAGAACTATATGAAATTGCATAGATGATTCCAACTTCAAGCAATTTCATGATCTCCTTTTTTACTACTTCTTTCAAGTTAGGATTCAACCTACTTTGATGCTCAATTGATGACTTGTTCTCATCCTCAAGATGAATTCTATGAGTACATAAGACCGGAGATATCCCTGCAATATTATCAAGAGAATAGCCAAGAGCCTTGCGAAACTTGCGCAACTTGTTAAGGAGGAGTGTGGACTCCGCATTCTTCAAAGTGGAACTAATAATAACTGGAAAAGAATTATTAGGACCGAGATATGCATACCTTAGGCCTTGAGGCAGAGGTTTGAGGTCCACCTTTGGTGCTCTAGACTCATCCCACTCATTTGAAGTTGCAATTTTCGTCGGTCTTTGGGACAGCACTTCTTTGGACACCATATTGCACATGTGGTTGCTGCATTCGAGCATTTTTGAGAAGCCAAGTGTTACATCATCCAAATGAAAGTTTG
>OVAP01000095.1:0-50946 GCA_900406295.1 Aurinia saxatilis | reverse complement strand
AAAAAAAAAAAAAAAAAAAAACAAAACAATTCAAGAGAGCTTAATCTCTTCTTATTTTTTATTTTTTTGGTGGGGGAGAGATGATCTTAATCATTTCTTGATTCCTATAGTCTTTCTTCCGTCGCTTAGATAACCTAAGGCCAGTCCATTAGCCTAATTACCTAAATCATGCATTGTAAGAGAGGATACTCCCCTTCTTTTAATCACATATATCCACATTTCCTTGTAAAAAGTCTAAATATTACTATTTAAATATTAACTATTTATAGGGTTTTTAGGATTTAGGGTTTAAAAACCCTAAAATTCTAAACCCAAAAAGTCTTTCCACCTCTAATAAACCGTAATCCCCTAAAATTTAAGCCCTAAATCCTAACAATTAAACGCTAATAGTTATGAAAAATTAAACCCTAATTTATAAGGGTTTAATCATAAATCTTAAACTCTAAGTAAATCATAAAATCTAGAGAGAATGACAAATATACCCAACTTTCCATATCCACTAACCACATATAACCACACCTCTTTTTTTAATCACATATATCCACCTCTTTTTATTTTAATACCATTATACCCTTCATTTACCAAAGCTATTTTTTATTATAAATGATATATTTGTTAGGATTTAGGATTTTAGGATTTAAGGTTTAGTAAAATTATAGACTTTATGATTTTCTTAGGGTTTAGGATTTAGGGTTAAACCCTTATAAACTTAGGGTTTAATTTTTAATAACTATTAGGGTTTAATTATTAGGATTTAGGATTTATATTTTAGGAGGTTAGGGTTTATTAGGGGTGGGAAGACTTTTTAGGGTTTAGGGTTTTTAAATCTTAAACCCTAGATCATAAACTTTAAAACCTCATAGATAGCTAATATTTAAATAGGGGTATTTTAGACTTCTTACAAGAAAAATAATTAAAAGGAAGGAAGGTGTGTATATGTGATTAATGAGATAAAAAATGGGTATATGTGGTTAAAACCCTAAAATCTATAATTTTACTAAACCCTAAAATTCGAAACCCTAAAAAATATTATTTGTAATGAAAAATAGTTTTGATAAATGAACTGTATAATGGTATTAAAATAAAAATAATGGATATGTGATGAATAAAAAGGTGGTGGTGGGTATATGTGGTTAATGTGTATGAAAAGATGACTATGAATGTCATTTTCTCATTTTTATTATTTTATTTTTTTGTCCAAATGAAACTCCAAAGAAGAAATTTTAGAACAATATAATTATTTTTACAGATTTATCGAAGGTTCAGTATTGACTACCATATATGTGATACACATGGGACCGTTTGTTTATGTTATAGAGAAAATTATATCGTGGAATAGTTATTTGTCAATTCGATATAACATAGTAGTAAAGATTAAGTATCTACATGAGAGAAAAGAAAACCTATAAATAACATTGTAAAACAAGTTAAACACATGTTTAAGAAAATGAAAAAGGCTACTTGATATCTAATTTGCACTTTGCCGATTTTTTTTATAATATTTTCTTTTAGTTGACAAATGTTAAATTTAAAAATGTTATTTCTCTAAAAAGGTAGATTTTGTTAGATAGGAACGGATCACGTGTAGATCATGTGAAGAAATCAGTCAAACATAGAAATTCAGTTAGGAGATTGGAAGTAGAATTAGTTTTTACGCTCCACCGAGTCACCGACAGCTATCTCTGATTCAACACCTCATCTTGACTCGGCACTCTCTCAAGTCAAAGTCCATCTGAAATTTAGGTGTTAATTGTTTTGAGGTTTTGCTTTTGTTTTTTGTTTTTGTTTTTTCCAAAAACTGATTTTAAGCTAATCAAGATTTTATTTCCCTAAAATATAGAAAAACTAGTTTTTTAAGAGTTTTTACTATTTATACACAAAAACCAATAACTGACTTTTTTGAGTTTTTATGTTAATTTGTTTTTGTTGCTGTAATTATTATTTTAATTGTTAATTGTTCATATTTTTAGAGAACTTGCAATGTATACTATTTTTTTTTGTCAATAACTAGCTTTACAAAAAAAAAATTATATTAAAATGAAAAAGCAAAATTATTCATATACCCTTATATAAAAATATTATTGTATTTTTTTCTCTTCCTACATGTCTTTTACTTTATTTAATTTTTTTTTATTGATTATCTATTTTTCTTACAAATAATACATAATTCATTATTCTTCACACATTCTTTTTGTTTTCAGATGAAAGTGATTCATCTATACAAATAATTTGTTGTTGAGATTATAAATGAGTTTTTATAAAGTTAAAATTGTAGTACTAATTAGAGTGAAATTTATATTAAATTACACCGTGAAATATAAATCGAAGTAGTCATAATAAATTATACAATTACTATATACTGAACAATAAAGTGACCTATATATGTTGTGAACTATATAGTGAACTATATTTATCATAGTTCACTTTATAGTTTACTATATAGTTCACCATATATATAGTTGACTATATAGTGATATATATATATAGTTTATTCAGATATGTTTTTCTGGTAAAAGTTGAAGAGAGAAATATGAGTTTATCCATATCTGTTTTTCTGATAAAAGTTGGAGAGAGAATTTTGAGTTTATCCAAATATATTTTTCTTTTTTGTAAACGTTGGAGAAAGAAATTTGAGTTTATTCTATAAAAAGTGAGAAATAGATAATAAAAAAGAGATGATGTGGCAAGGGTATAATTGTCTATTTCTGTAAATCTCTTATATGAGAACTAAATATTTTGTGTCACCTAATTTCGACACAAAAAACCAATATACACCTAATTTCCCATATTTTTATTGATGTATAATTTTTCTCGTTAGTTTTGTTAATTCATTGTTTATTTAATTTAAAAGTTTGGGTTTAATGCAAAAAAAACTCTTTAACTTGATTTTTTTTTGCAAATTTATTCTTGACGTTGGAAAAATGCAAAAAAAAAAACCTCCAACTCAACTAAACCATGCAAAATAACCTTCCAACTCGACTTTTTTGCAAATTTACCCTTAAAAATGGCATGAAGTCGAGAAAATAACTCAAAAGTTAAAAATAAAATAAAAAACTAAAACCTAATTTCAGTTTTGATTTTTATAGGCGCAAAAGATAATTTTTTTATTTATTGGGAACATTAGAGAATTTTATTTCCTTTAGAATCAAATACAGTCTATTAAAGAAATCTAAGATAGTTTACCATTGAATGTTTCCTTAGATTATTGGTTACACGTCTATTAGAATACCAATATTTTGCGAGTTTGAATCCAAATCGAAACTGATTTTTTAATAATTTTGTGTCATTTTCGGATAGTAAAAATATAGCAGTGGGTTATATTGCACGGTTAAATTGAGTTGAATAGTTAATTTGCACGGTTTACTTGAGTTGAAGATTTTTTTTTTGCATTTTTCCAACTTCGAGAGAGTAAACTTACAAAAAAAATCAAGTTAAAAAGTTTTTTACATTAAACCCTAAAATTTTTATTCAAAAGGTTTGTTAATTTAGTCTGTCATGATGCTTGTCAATTTTTTTGTAAAATTATATGTAAAAATGCTATTCAATAGGTTTCTCATAAACTAACGAAACTTCTTTTGTTTTATATATTTTGTATATTATATATATATATATATAGCTCTAATTGTTATTTTAGTTAATTGTTAATTCAATTTAAAAGCTCTATTCATAATGTTTATTAATTTATTCTGTCAAAATTTTAGTAAACAAATTATAAATAAAATGCTATTCAGTAGGTTTCTCATAAACTAACGGACATGTTTTTGCCAAAATCATTAATTTTAAACCAAAAACCAAAATAAAAAAACCAAAAACCAATTTAAAAGCTGCAAACATTCAATACTTTAATTAATTTTTATTTATTTGCCAAAGACATGAAAATCAACTGAAGTTTTTTTTTATCAACACAACTTACAACATAGTTTATTTCTTACATTTTGTAAATAATATGATTCCATTCTGAATTTGATGATGTTTGATTTGGTGGACTCATTTCACATATTAATCTGTTTTGGTTTCACATATATTTATTCCATTTTGCTTACAGTATTTTTCTTTTCTAAAAACAATACTTTTCCAACTCTTAAATCTAAACAAATCAATAAAGAAATAAAACCCGCCTATTTGAATATAAAAATAAGTAAATTAACCAGAAGATTCTTTCCTTCTCGTGAAAGAAAGAAAACAAAAAAAAGCTTATTCGTTTGGATCGACTTTTATTACAAAACCCCTCCCACCTTCACTTCTCTCTTCTACTTCTTGTCTGAAACCAAAATGGAAGACTTCAGATCCAGATCGTACGGTGAAGGAAGAACATCAGACCGAAGATCCGACGGTCCAGATTCATTCGGTGGTAATAACATGCACGATCTCAGATCTTACAGCACTTCCTACACCGATTATCCGACCCGTATACCCGAGGTCGAACCGAATCCGAAGAAAGGAAGATCATCTTCGTCGTCGTCTTCTTGGGGATTTGTGGATCCAGATTTACAGAGGAAGAAGAGAGTTGTGAGTTACAGAGCTTATACTGTTGAAGGTAAGCTTAAAGGTTCTTTGAGGAAAAGCTTCAAGTGGATCAAAGATAGATGCAGCAAAATACTTAATTAAAGCCAATGTGATTAAGATATTAAACTTTTGAGCGTTTGATTTTTTTTGCTTTTCATCATTTTTGTGTGTGTGTGTGTGTCTGTGTGATTATGATAGTAATTGTGTAACAACAATAAAATATGTCCTCTACTAGATTAAAGATTAGACGAGTGACTTTTGTACCATTTTTGTAGTATTTTAAATTAATTTTCTGGCAAGTAAGTAACCAGGTTGATTATACGTTTTCTTTTTGTTTCGGTACATTCGATTACTCATTTCTTTATCGTTGAAAAACATCCAAAAGTTATATGTACTTATAACATCCAAAAGTTATATGAGTTATATGTATTGCTAAGAAAATTTATGTATTGAAGGACTGGGCATTCGGTTATTCGGTTAAAAAAAAAAGGTTTAATATACATATCGGTTCGGTTTGATTCGGTTTCAAAATTAGAAAAACTATCTAGATATCAAAAAAATCGGTTTTGGTTTGGTTCCAGGTAAATATCCGTAATAACCGAAAAACACAAACAAAATTTGGATATATAAATTGGGGAACCGAATAAGAACCAAAACCGAAAGAACCAAAAAAACCGAAAAAATCGAACCGGAACCGAAACAACTCAAATAACTTAATCGAAATTGAAAGAACTGAACCAAAACTTACAAAATTACTAAAATTTACTATTAAAATGATGCTAAAAATCTAAAATGAAATAAAATAATACACTTAAATATACATGAATTACCCGAATATATCTAATCTAAAACCAAACTATTTATGAGTTATTTATGTTTCGGATATTCGATTCTTCGGTTCAGGTACCTTCGATTAAATTCAGTGTGATTCTTTGGTTCCGGTTATTTATCGAACTCACAAACAAACAAAATTAGATTAAATCTATTATAAATTTATAATTGGTGAATATGATATGACGAAACTCTTTAAAAATACGAAGATGTTTGTTTTGCGCTACAAAATTAGGATCTGTGAGGCGATTTGGTGGACAACTCTAACAACATCCGTTGATGTCGATTTGGTGGTGGATTTAGTTACCAATCCTTCATTGACATCCACTATTCGAACTATCGAAGGACCCTATTGGTGTAAGTGACTCGAGAAAATCAATACAATTCCATTAAACAAGGTGGATTTTAGAACGAGTTTTGGTATAAAGGAGGTGGAGATATGAATCAATTCCATCAAGCGAACTTCATAACAATTGATTGACGGACTTCAAAGATGGATATTAGCATAAAAGAGGTGGAGAGATTAATTGAATATGATCCGAGTCACATAAAGCAAAAGTTTGGTTTTCAGAATAAACCTTGAGTTAACAACTTCCTTATATATATTATTGCAAATATACTGAATCGATGGAAAAGTGCCAATTAACGACGTGTTTATTCATACCCAAACATAAAAAAAAGTGCCAATACATATCCAAACTATATTTCGAAAAAAAAACTATATAAAATGTGCCAATACATGCATCGACTAACATTCCGTTAGTCAACTTTATCAAATCTGCTGATCAGGATCCGAAGTGACAAGTAAAACGATCATATGTTAATAAAAATCAATTCAGATGTGCAAAAATGACCTCGTAACGTACTATGGAATTTTAATACTAAAAACATTGAGGGTGTTGAAAAAATTATTAAGTTGTTGAATTAATTCAATGGGGGGTGAATGGTGGTGGATGATAATATGGATTAAGAGAAATTAATGATGATGTTGATTAAGAGGACCCATGGTAGCCATGTGGCGTATTCTGAGCGGATCGATCTTTTTCTTGATTTCATGTGTTAAACTCTGATTAGTAGTTTAAATTTCTTATATTTTATTCCTTCCAATATAATTTGAACTCAATTATTATTATTTTTTGAAAAATTCACAATAAACTCTCTTTTTTACACTTAAACATCTTTTTGTTAAATGCCTCAACAATAATTCTTTTAACACCCAAAATCTATCAATTACCCTTTTAACTATCCGAACCCCAACAATTATCAGTTTCAAAACCCATCTTCCAACCAACCCCGATATATACCAATTATAGTTTTTCACCAAATTTTTTCATGTCTTCATCTTTCCAAGCTATCGTCCATATTATGGATCGGTGATGCCATATTCATCCGAAGCACCCCTTCTTCTACTCCAACTAGTAACAGAATTGTTCTAGATGTTGGAGAAACTGATTTTCTTGAATTATTTTCCCAAATGGCTCTTGGTGTCAAGAGTAATGTTAATGAAGCCACTCCAAGCACAGAGAAATCAACTCATGCTCGCCGGAAAGGCCCCAAATAGAACACTTATCAAAATTTTGTGCTACTGAGTGGGTGGATTAAATATGGAATAAGCAGTGTTGTTGGCAATAACAAAAAAGTGAAGCTTGTTGGGGGAAATTTTTGAGCATTGCAATGAGCATTGCTCATTTGATCATCCGCGTGATGGAGGTGCGTGCAGGAACCATCACAACTATGTAAACCAAAAACTGGAAATATGGATATGCGCTTACGAAAATGCTAGGCGTATGCAACAAAGTGGGTGGTCGGAGAATGATATATTGGCGAAAGCACATGAACTCTATTCAAGTGCTGCGAAAGGCCATTTCAATTTAATGTCAGAATGGCACGATATATGTGATCAACCACGTTATGGTAACCATGAAGGAGGAAACACTGGCTATGGAAGTAATGGATCTAAGAGATCTTGCGAGAGTGATGCAAATGATTCCAAATATGTATGACTTAGTGCTTGTCCAATGAGGAGGGACGCGTCTAAATAAAAAGGTAAAAAGAAAGGTAAGGGTGCAGTCTTGGAAGTGCTCAACGAGGAGTGGAATGAATACAAACAATTTAAGGAGCAAAAGTTGGAACAACTGGACAAAATAACCATAAAGCAAAACGGGAAAAACTAATCGATGAAAGAAAGAAACGAGGCTATGAAGACCAAAACTTTTATGAAGCTAAGTGCAAAGAAGCATCTGGATGACCATAACAAACAACTGTTTGAGAAGTTGGGGCAATATCTTATTCCAAATTAATTATTGTCAAGTGTCTTATGCATTTTTGTTGTTTCACGCTTCAATAATATTTCTCAAGTGTCTGTTTGTATTTTGTTTTTTTATGCTTTAATAATTTATGTCAAATGGCCATCTGTATTTTCTTTCTTTATGCTTTAATAATGTATGTCAAGTGTCTATTTGTATTTTGTTGTTTTATGCTTTAATAAAAAAATTCAAGTGGTTCTTTGTATTCTCTATTCTTTATGCTTTAATTATGTATGTCAAGTGTGTATTTGTATTTTGTTGTTTTATGCTTTAATAAAAAAAAAAATCAAGAAATAATGTATGTCAATTGGTTATTTGTATCTTGTTGTTTTATGTTTTAATAATGTTACAGCTTTAATACTATTTGTTTGTCAGTGATCCGTGACTTTTGGCTTTTGATAAGAGAATCCAAACCAGCATTCTATTATCCGTTTGAAGTCCGTCGATTTCAGCCACTTAAGTTGTTATAAATGAGGACTCATTCTTTAGTTTAGGTACCAATACCATAAATCTCATCTTACTAAAAAAAATATCAATCGATGTATCAAAATTTCCGTTTGATATTTGTAGCTTAAAAAAGTCGGTATGAAATCGAAGAAAGGTATATCGTGAACCTTTTTATGGAGCATCGAAACAAAATAGAGGAAGACTATCCACCTCATAACAAGATAAAATACTACAAGAGAGATCATGCAACGACAAACGAAAGACTGATTGACGACTACTTTTCCAATCAATTATGTAGGTGGTGCAATATGCTTTCCATCGGTTCGTTGGGGACCTATCAAGCAGTGACAACTATTTCACCTTAATAGTGGACGTGGACAATAAAGAAGGTATATGTCCATTAGCAAAATGTACAACGGCCATGTGAATGCTAGCATATGGTATGGCGGCCGACGCGGTCGACGAATACATCAAAGTAGGAGTTACCACATCATTGGAATGCTTGCATATATTTTGTAAATGAATCATACAACTGTACGAGGAAGTGTATCTCAGAGCCCTGAGTCAAGATGACTTGCAAAGAATACTAAATGTTAGTAAAATGTGGGGGTTCCCGGGGATGGTTGGGAGTATTGATTGCATGTACTATGAATGTAAAAAAAATTCCTACAGCGTGGGAAGGTCAATTTACTCGTGGAGATAAAGGAACAACCACTGTAATTTTTGAGCTGTTGCATCTCATGATCTATGGATTCGGCATGCTTTTTTGGATGTCGGGGCATATTGAACTATACTAATGTTCTAGACTGTTCATTGTGGTTCGACGATGTTGAACAAGGTAATACTCCGAGAATGAACTTCTTCGTGAACTAACGTCCGTATAATATGGCTTACTATCTAGTTGACAGTACATACCCTTCTTTATCCGACGCTCGTCAAATAAATTAGACTTCCTCAAAGTGAACCACACAAGTTATTTGCACAACATCAAGAGGGATGCCAGAAGGACATTTAACGTGCATTTGGGGTGTGTCATGCTCGATTTAAAATCATCCGTGAACCAGCTCGAATGTGGAACATTGCCGATCTTAGCTATCATCATGAAGTCATTTATCATATTGCATAATATGATTATTGAGGATGACGGAGATACATATGCTCAACATTCAAACGATTTCGATTAATCTCAACCATTCTCGACTAAAGTGATTCACGCATTTGCAGTTCATGACCGTGCTAGATCCGAGTTACATTAAAGCATGTCATATAAGTTATAGTAATACATTACTAATTAAAAGGAGAAAGGTCACTTTCAATTTCAACTTACAACCAACATATATTCACACATATAAGCTGACAGTATTTTTCACGTGAAAGCAATACATTCAAAACTTAAAATAATAATAAAAAATCTTTATTCATCATTGAAAGCTTTTGTAACAAATATTATGGTATTCAAGATAGTTTTCTATGTTTTTGTTTCTATTCATTGTTTTTAAGTCTATATTTATTCATAATTTCTGGTTTTCTTACAAAATTTTTGTTGTACTATACTTCACTTAATATATAATAAATTATTTGCAAGTTTATGTTAGTGTTTGAAGCTACTTTTTATATAGTTTTGCTTCTTAATCGTGTCTTATATTATTTCACTTTTTAAAATAGTTCAAACTCAATTTCATCTTGTGAGGTTGACATAATCCCAATAGAAGGTGGATGAGATTTTTTCATAGGTTTTATGTCTGTTTTGATGTGCTACGAAGAAATTAGTATGACCTATCATTGATATTGATGGATGCTTCCAGAAATGCACAACAAAGGGAAAATTATTGGCAGCACTTGGGAGGGACTCCAATAATCAAATGTATCATGTTGCATAGGCTGTTGTGGGTGTCGAAAATGAAATCAACCGGTGTTGGTACATTCTTAAGGTGAAAGCTGATTTGTATCTTGATGGTGAAGGGTTTGCTCTAATTTCATATAGATTACAAAAGGTACGTCATTTTCATGGTTTTATGTGTCTTGTCTATGATAATTCATTTTATGATAACTAATCTAGTTTTTTTTTTCCAGGGATTGTTTAATGCGTTTAAAGGTGAATTACCAAAGGTTGAGATCGGATGTGTGCTAGCCACATCTATGGAAACTTGAAGAAGGTCCATGATAGAGATATTATTTTACCGCTTTTCGATATGAATTTTTGGAGTTTTTTATGAAGAATGCAAAGTGTTTTTGTGAAAACAATGTATTTTAGGTCACAAATGGACATTTTCTACCAAATCCAACAATCAACATCAGAAGTTCAGGCCCATATGAAGAAGATGTTTATTTTGGATTGAAGTGAGTAGTTAGGACAATAAGGCCACATGAGTTAGTTGTCACATGGGCTTGAAATCAAGTCATTAGCCCGCAGGAGTACGAAGTTAAGCCCAAATCATTGAAGGTGTGTCCAGAACCTTGCATGGACTGAAGGCCCAATCGACCGGAGCAGAGGCCCACCGATCGATCGAGGCCCATTATATCAAGGAAGCTTCGAGAAAAAATTAAGATAAGGACCGTTGCATTTGGGGAGTTATTAGCATATGTTGGAGATAATCACTGAAGATACTGAATTTTCAGAAAACGTATTTCAAATATCCATCCATCGATTAAAATAATGGCGACCGATCGATTCAGAGAAGATAATCACAGATATTTGGATTCCTATCCAAATCTTCTTCCTGGTTCATCTCGACCAGCTACTCGACTCTCTCCCCTATAAATACATACGACTGAAGCCAGAGAGAATCCTCAGAAAAACACTCAAAAGTTTCCAGACATTCAGGCTAAATAGTTTTCAGTTTCTTATTGTTTCTTCATTTTATTGTTGCTTTGATCATTGCTTCAAGGACGAACTTTGTAATTTATGCACTCCAGATAAGCTACTCTAAACCCTTTCTTATAATAAGCAATTTTCATTGTCATCATGCTTGCTCTTACTATGCTTGAGTAGTCTTTTAGTTAGGAATAAGGTTTTACTAGGAGGAATCATGGTTTGGTAGATAGGCAATAAGGTTGTGTAATGATTAGTTTATAGGCTTACTTTCATATCAGATATTAATATAATCATAGGATAAACCTGCTACTAATGCACCACTTACAGTAAGAGATCCAAAACTTGATAGTGAAAGCTTTACTATTTATAGTTTAGTAGAATTTGATTTCCTGAACTTAATGCCTAGATTAATTGGTTGATCAGCCCATAGGTTCTCTTTCTGAAAAGATATATGTTTGAGTTAACTCGGATACCAATTGAACTAGACTGGCTAAGCCTGACCATAAGAATAGTCAGTTAATAGTGATTTCAACTATATAGCCTAGATTAGGATTTACACTAGTTACTACCCTGAATAATTCAAACTGTGATCCTCTGATGCATTGTCTGACTTCCTAACGCTTTTTATTATTGAATCTTCTCACGTTCTATCTATTTTAGCATTTTAGGCATTGATCGATCGACTGCATAATCTGCAATAGACCGAAAGGTGTTCCAATCGATCGACCAGTTCACACTGTCGATCGACCAAAACCACAAACCAACTCATTTTGCTGCTTAGCTCGAGTGAACTTGGACGTGCTACTGCGTACACCCTGCTCCCTATGGATTCGACCCCTAAGTACTACTGCAAGACATGTGCGCTTGCAGGGCTGAGATGAAACATTTATTGTGGAAAGTTGCTAAAAGCTATATCAAGAGTCAATATGAGCAAAGGTTACAATCAGTGTAACAATATGATAACCGTGTGTTTGAAGACATGATGCTAAAGAATCCGGAGAATTGTAGTCGGGCATTCTTTTCTACCACAACTTGTTGTGATGATGTTCACAACAACATTTGAGTCATTTAACCACTCCATTAACCCCCCAAGAGAAATGCCAATGGTAGAGATGTTGGAGACAATAAGAAGACGAGCTATGATTTTTGAATTTAGCTTAAGTGTGTAAAAACGTTGAAGCATACAAACAAGTTTAGTCTCAAAGTAATAAAAAATGTTGCTTTGGAGCAAGCAAAATTACATATTATCGTGTGTACACTGGATCAGATGAATGGTATTAGGTTAGGGAAAATATTCAACAATACAAGGTTAACGTGAGGAGACATACTTGTAGCTGCAGGAAGTGGGACATGTGCGGTATTCCTTGTTGACATGCGTTGAAGATCGTTTTAGATAAGAAATGGGTACCTGAGGATTACATTTCTCATTGGTACTCCACTAAAATTTGGAGGCTTGTCTATGCTCAGTCTATCTTAGTACTGAATAATTTCCGTTTTTGGAGGAAGTCTGTTTCAACGCATGTGGCATCACCACTTAGAGAACAGAACCGAGGCCGGAACAAAAATCCTGGAAAAAAAGAAAGAAAAGAGAGGGTGTCACGAGTCTCCGACCAAGAAGACGAAGGTTACAAGGCATTATCGTATTATTCATTGTTCATAATGTGGGGGTTGCTGGACATCGAGTACCGAGGTATAAATAAGATGGAATGGCAAAAAATGGCCACCCAGAAAGAAAAAAACCACAATCATTGAGTCCATTTATGTCCCATTTGGATGTTGTGTTTACATTGAAGATATATGTTTATATTGAATAAAGCACAATGGTAGATGTTGTGTTTACTTTGGCAATTGTATTGATTGATTTTTGTTGTGTTAAACATTTCCAAGTGAAGACGAAAGAAAGCGAAAATGTTAAAGGTGCAGGAAAGTAAAAAAAAAAAGAGTTATTATCTTAACAATTTATCGTCTTTTTGCTAAATATTACTACGTCATTTTGGACAAATGTTAGACTCAGTTTCTTTTAAATGAAATAACTTTGTTTTGGAGATAATACACGAGACATTTCTATGTGAATTTTCTTTTTTAAAAATATTATAATACGACGCCGTTTTGGATATCTGAGTCGATTTTTATTAAAATGCAATCATTGACTTGCCATGTTGGATCCTAGTAAACGCAGTAGATAGATTTGACTACCGAAATGTTAGACAATGTATGTATTGGCATATTTTATCTAGTTTGTGTATGAGAATTTGAATTTTGTTTCATTGAAATTTGTATTGGCACTCTTTCGGTATTTATGTATGAATAAGCGCGTCGTTTTTACAGAGAAATGACAATAGTACTTTTAATAATTATCGAAATTAATTATCAAAGAAGTTATACAAATGATTATACATCTTTTAAATGAAATAACTTTGTTTTGGAGATAATACACGAGACATTTCTATGTGAATTTTCTTTTTTTTAAATATTATAATACGACGCCGTTTTGGATATCTGAGTCGATTTTTATTAAAATGCAATCATTGACTTTCCATGTTAGATTCTAGTAAACGCAGTAGATAGAGTTGACTACCGGAATGTTAGACAATGTATGTATTGGCATATTTTATCTAGTTTGTGTATGAGAATTTGAATTTTGTTTCATTGAAATTTGTATTGGCACTCTTTCGGTATTTATGTATGAATAAATGCGTCGTTTTTACAAAGAAATGACAATAGTACTTTTATTAATTATCGAAATTAATTATCAAAGAAGTTATACAAATGATTATACATCCAAACTGGTGGTAGAGTATATGAATTGTAAGAAACATAATATGTATGGGCGTGTTGAGCCAAAGGATCAGTAGTGACATTGTGATTGCGTGGAGCATAATCCAGTGAAGAGTGCGGGAGTTTTCTTGACCAATAACTGATATCAAACATAATCGTGGAGAGATCTTGATGAGTGCCTCCTTTATTCATAAACTTGACCAATTCTGCACAATCTGATTCAAACCGAACACGTGTAAAACCTTGTCGCCAAACTGTTTGTAAAGCATGGAGAAACCCAAGAGCTTCCGCTTGAAGTGGTGATTTTGCCTTCAGTAGCTTAACGTAACCAGAATTGACATGTTTGCCAAATTCATCACGAATGATCCAGCCAGAGGTAGTGTGTGCATAGTCTTGCTTAAAACCACTATCAAAATTGCATTTAAGCCATCCAGTTGGTGGTGGTTGCCATGTGGTGTTCTTTTGGTGTGAAATTTGCGAAGTACCATGTGAATAAGTATATGACTGTGAAGGTATGAAATGTGCTGCCACCCAATTCGTAACATCTAGATAACATAGATGTGTGGTCTCCTGCGCTGAATAATGTATCTTTTAAAAGATGAAATCGTTGCGAGACGTGCAAAGAAGCCAAAAAGGTAAGAGTCAGATGTGTGTAGGCTGCAAAGTATCAGAGGATAGTGCAATAATATTGCGGATGCTATCTTCAAGATTATTAGTCGGACTTAGGAGAGATATCCAAGGGATTCCAGATGATCGTCAAACGTCTTGAGCATGGGTACATTGAAAGAGCAAATTATTTATAGATTCATCGGCGTTGCAACACCTTTGACCAACCAGACTAATAGGGACATGCCTGGATAGGAGACGTGTTGTCGTAGATAAAGCGCCCGATAACACCCTCCATAAGAAATGTTTGAGTTTAGGCGCGATATCCATACTCCATATAGAAGATTTCAGATCTATACTTCCAAGTGGAGGTTCCATGGGATCAATCGCAGCTTGGATGATATGCGTATCAACCCAATAGCCCGATCGGACGGTGTACTCAAATGCTTATTATACGCCCATCCCTTAGTATCATTAGGTTTGTGTTGAGATAAAATCATTTCCTTGATTAACGCCGGATCAGAAGGTAATATGAGTGTATCCAACATTGTCTCATTCCATATGTGTGTATGTGGATGCCAAAGATCATATACAACTAATGTGAGATCTTTAACAACTCCATCACGAGCAATGGGGGTCGTGGTGGTAAGGTGGGTAACCAATTATCAGACCATACCGTTGTAATTTTTCCATCTCCTAAATATGACTGAAGACCTGAGCATAAAAGCTCCTTGCCCACTTGAATAGATTTCCAACCAAACGATGAACAATAACCCTCCGTTGATGATAAAAAAAAAAAAAATCCTTTTTAGCATAATAGCAACCTCTATATAGTCGGGAAAGGAGGCTATTAGGATTGCTAAAAATCCTCCAAGCTTGCTTTCCGAGGAGAGCTTTATTAAAGCTGTGAATATCCCGAGATCCAATTCCACCTTCCGCGAAATCCAAGGGATTTTTCGTTTACTTTTATTATGCCCCCACCAAAATTCCGCTAGAATGTTATTGATATCTTCACAAATAGATTTCGAGATAAGAAAAACAACTCATCGAATAAAGTGGGATTGCCAAGCCAACATATTTAATCAAAGTTTCTTTTTCTACGAGTGAAAAAACTTATGATACCAGTTTACTGTTTAACAAACTTAAATATTTAACTCCTTTTTATTTTACCTAAATTGTTCAGGTAAACCGAGATAGTTTCTACCATCTCCCGCTGTAATAATACCTAAAATCTGATGTTAGCCGTGAATAACCACATCGTTGTTTGTTTGGATCGGCACCTTTTTTGGTGAACAAAATTTTCTAATTTATGAATCATTGCTTTTAGATTTTTCCTGGAATATTCAAACTCTTGCAGGAAATCAATGTAGTGCCGCGATGGCAAATAGTTCAATTAGAGTTTCGTCGCCAAAAACCAGGTGTAACGACAGAATTTGACGTTGCAAAACACATATCTTTGTGCAATATTTCATTAGTTTTTCTTTTTAGCTCAATGCCTTACCCTTTTAGAAGATTTTAGTGTCCTCTTCAACAAAAAGCCAAAGACACTTTTTTTAATGAATCAAATAATCTTATTCCTAGCGTCTTCGAGCTTCTTGAGGATCTCTGCAGGTGTTCTATCCAACTCGTCTGCTATTTTCCTCTGCAAATCCATTGGAAGCGTCGGAAACTGCTCACACAGATCTCCATCTATCACATCCTGATTACATAATAAACAATGCAAAATATAAATGTCATTCAAGATCGAAGATATGATATTACTCTGGATGAGCATAATGGGTTTTAGTGTTTTTACCTTGACTGGGAAATACGCAGATCTATAAGCCATGTGCTCTCTCCCACAGAGAGGAGGATGCTCCTGCCTCATGTGCATCTCCAGATGCGAAAAGAAATCCACATCATCCCTTGATGTGAATGCATGCAATGCTCCTATGCTACCCATCACAGTTCCATACATAATGGATTCTGATCCTCCCGGTATCATCGATGCTTTCTGCAAGCAGGTCACAACGTCCCCAACATGGAACTGTACTATCTCGTCCACTTTGTTTGGTGCTCCATTCAGCTTTCCTTGCTCCCACTTGATCTTCCCGCCTGTCGGGTCTTCTTCTATCTCCTCTGACACATCCTGAGGCAACCGAACAAAGTACACATTCCCAAATTTATCTGCACCTGCCATGGTGTCGAAATCCACATGGTGTGATGCTGTCAGCCATCTCGGCACACAGTCATCCGCAAATATGTATAGCTGATTCTCATCGCGTCTGTACTTGCAGTAATGGAAAGACTGCAGTAAGAGCAAAACACGAGAAGGCCAACATCAGATCATAATTTTAAGAACCAAACAATATATATATATACATAAAAGAAGGGTGCTAACTATATTTATCTACTGCTTACCTCCTGAATGTCACCAACGTAGATACGGTCACGGTAAGTCTGGATAGAGATGATGGTGTTTGGAAAGAGCTTGTTTTCACATTTCCTGAGCAGTCTCTTCTTCCCCAAATCATACAATCTGAGGACGGGCCCGATTCCTGCCAACAATCTTCCCTGGAACTGGCATAGAGCAAGAGGAACACCTTCTACTTGCGTCTTATGAAGAAGTTCCAGAGATTTCCCGTCCTCCACAAACCTGTAAATATGTATGAACCCAACCACCAGATTCTTCTTGGGCCAGAACTGCATCCCCTTGACCGTGCCAACAGCCAACAGAGTACCATACTCTTTATCATTGAAATTCACCGTACAGACACTGTATGCAGCTTCGTTGTCCTGGAGTTCAAGGAGACAAGTTGTTGTGGCTGTCTTAGGCTCAAGAACTCTGATGCACGAAACCCACTTTTCTGACTCTGCTTTTGGATAACCATACTGCTCATCCGAAAGCGGGTCTTCCTTGTCTTCATCATCCGCACCGTTTTCCATCTGATCTGCACTGCCATTAACATTCTCTCCCACTGCACCAGCCTCGAAGCACTCCTTTCTCGCTGCTTCACGCTCTTCTGCGGTGAATGCTCCCTGGTCACTCTCGATGATAACCAACACCTTCCGCTTGGGATGAATCACAAACTTTCTAGGCGTGTACCTCAGAGGAACCACAGTTTCATTGAATGTTTCGCCAAGGCGATCAATCATGAATATTCTCAGAGCATCCCCAGCGACAGAGACAACACCTTCAGCACACTGATCTGATGAAAACGGGGCAGCAAATTCCAGAGTCTCATAAGAAAGGGGGGTCAAGAGAAAGTGTCCTTGATGAATATAACCAAGCCAAGGCCGACTAGACAAACACAGCATCGCAGACCGTCCTCTCACAGAAATGGAGAACAACTTGGGAGGCTTCAGTCCCAAGAACCGAGAACGAGAATCAGAAAGCTGACCAGTCACCATATCCACCACTGTTCTGAAAAGAACACCGTTCTGCAAACCAGAGTTGAGGAAGAGGCTTGCCGGGTGATCAGCACCATCCTCCCCGCCTATGGATGCTTGAACTTCGAGGAATAGCAGAGACTCTGGAGCCGAAGAGACGCTCTGCACGCTGAGAATCTGCAGACAGTCATCGGGATCCAAAGATAGAATGCGCACAGTATTATCGTAAGACCCCACAGCAAGAAAGCGAGATCTTTGTCTTCCTTCAGGAACTGGCGCAATGTCCAGGCAAGCAACATCTCCAGACATTTCATGTTTCTCAACCTCCATCAGCTGACCAGTCATATCAGCCTCAAAGTATATGAGCTCTCCCCCACTCAATGCAATGACCACTTGAAGCCGATTGTACCCAACTTTAACAATCGACCTCTTGCCAGGAGTTCTCCATTCATTAACACGCCCATCTTCTCTGATGTGGCGGATACCATTGGGATGGACTTGCATGAGAGAATCATCACCGATTAGAGAGACAGCCAAGGATGGGGTAGTATCAAGGAACCCACTGTCATTTACTTCTTCAACTGTTTCACCAATTGAAAGAACCAGAGTAACAGTGGGAAACGAGACAACGATATATGCATCATACTCGTCACTCACATTCTTTTTCACTGTCCACACAGCGCTTGGCTGACCTGGAAGCTGAGAGACAGCCATCTCGCTGATGGCCAAACCAGGTCTCAGTATCCTTAGGGAGGAGCGTGGACCCCTTCCGCAAAGTGAAAAGATCTGAGGGGTTTCTTCCTCAAAAAGGTTTAGGATTTTCATGTCCATGAGAGGCATTAGACTCTCGACTTGGTCAATCCTCACAAGGTTCTTAAGTCGTCTAGGCTGAAAAAAGACGGGCTGGAAACCTTCTTCGGTCTCCATCAGACTAGAGGATGAAGACTCTACATCAGGTTCCGCCCCTATCGACTGAAACTGATACAACGCATGGTTCCCAAATTCTGAAGCAGAAAAAAGAAATCCCAGCTTCAACACACATAAAGACGCAGCGACAGGAATTGTGTCAAAATATTTGATCTTCAACTCGGAGACATGATCTTCTTTGTACTTCAGAGTGACTTTGAAAACATCCCCATACTCAGTCTGAATAAGAAAGAAAAACATGCCTTTTTGCTTGTGCGTGGCAGCAGAAACTACCAAAACCCCTCGTTCAGCGGGCAAATCAGCTCGTCTAGGAATCACTGCTCTCACATCTGGATGACCCTGATTCTTATAAATAACAAAATTCTCAGCGCAAACCAAAACTCCACTGGGGCCATCACCTCCTCCAGGAACAGTGACAAGCATATTGGCACCATTGTCAACCGGTTCTGACCACTTTCTAGAAACATGGTTGAGCCCCAAGTCGAGCTCGTAGAAAGTCAAATGCTTCTGAGCCTCACTGGCAGCCTGACCAGTGGGATCCCGATCTGCCTCAGAGTAATCAAGCTCAATAGCTGCAAATATTGGGTTATCGAAGCCACAGTCCACACCGCAGACAGAATAACAAATGGTATGAGACTTGTGAGCCTCCAAAGGAGAAGAGATAGTCAACCTAGCCACAGTATCTCTGTTCAACACATAAACCAGCTTCTGCTTCTCACATGCTGCAACCATCACTGCTCTACCTTTGGGATCAACGGCCAAATACTGACCAGGTACAATTCTTCTAGAACCTGACTTGCCAAAAGTCTCCTGATGAACTTTATCGAACACATTCTTCTCCTTATTATACTCAAGTATCACAATCCTACCGGAGTCTGAGCCAACAACGATATAATCCTTGTGCGCACCAGTTAACCTAAATTGAGCTAAGGATCTAATGGTACCGAATACTTCCACAGAGTGTATAGTCTGGATCTTACCGTTCTCGTCGGGACGGAGAAGATCAAGAATCTTGCCGCGAGCAACCGCAATCTCCTGCGTCTTCCCGCCAGAGAAGTTCCCGTTGATGGCGCAGATGATTCCCGTCGCCTGCTGCAGAGTAAGACTGTATAGATACATCTCCGAAGCAATGAAGGTTTCCGCAGATTAGGAAGAAGGAATTGAATAAACCCTAGAATTCAGATAACTAAAACCACCATAGCTCGTATAGCTCGAGCGAGAGAGTGATGATACGATGTTCTACCTCAATACAAACGTCAAAGAATCAATAATGGGCCTATTATCAAGAGCAACTCGGTCCATATAATATAGAATAAGCCCATATGCTAAGGGTGCTATTCCATTCCACATATGAGAAACATATACCAAAATCTGTCCTTGCTATATGTTTCTCATTTGTCCTTGGTATTCGTCTACAAAATTTGTCCTCCATTAAAACACATTCAGAACTAATTGGGCTGAAAGATTATCAGAGAGAAGGATATTAAAATCCAAAATGTTAAGTTTCTCTATACAACGGAGAGGACAAATGAATAACACTTTGGTATAAATCTCTATCTCTCTCTTATATCAAATGAAATCTCTAACTGTATGAAAGCCTTTCCTCAGAAGAATCATAGTCAACCTTCAAACTCCCAAGAAGGTTGAGCGAGGCAACCAACAAAAATGAATATACCCGTTTTGTCTTAACGGCCTGTGTATATATCAGTCCGAGAGCTTTACTTTTAATTTTAGACGGGTGGTAGTATCTTCTTCATTTGATTGGGGTAATGCTGCAGTCTCATCACCTCCATTGTTATTGATCCGCAATCCATCAATGCCTCTGAGTGCGCTTTCATAGTTTGCATTGTCACTCCCGCCACTGAATGGTTCACGACTGCTGGAGTCCACAACTCGTCTTGATGATGATCCTTCTGATTGACCCAAGTGGTGGGATCCAGGTAGCTGAGAAATCAATAGATCACAATGAATGTCCTGATAAAAAGATGCTGCCCCAGAGGACAAAACAGAAATGCAAGAAACTTACCAGTGCATCCTTTGCAATTGCAGATTCAGTTATGTTCTTGTTCTTTTGCTTCATGTCAAAATTCGGGTTTGTTCTCTGACTTGGGACATCTATGGCAAGCAAACACGGGCTAAGTATATAAACTATGTGGCTGGATTGCCTAAAAAAGAATGATAAGCATCCAAAGCTATACCTGGACGCGTCTCAGCATTTCCGACTGCAGTGTTTAATCCAGAACTAGTTCCAACACCACCATCCTGACAAAAGAAACACCAAATAGTCAAACTAATCATCAGTGCCCGTATATGTTTCATGAATGAGATTAGTGATTAAGAGTATCAAGAGAGTACACTGGCACGAGGTGGAGGGTTTCCAGATTGTGATTGCTGATACCTGAATACCGTCCAGTCAAACACAAAATCAAACTGAAAACCTGGGATAAACAAACCCGAACAAGAAACAAAATATAGAGGGAATTAAGTTGGTGCCAACAGAGGCTACTGTAATGAATTTTAATAGCCTGAGTGGAAGAGGAGAGACCTTCACGAATGAAAAGGTTGCGGAAGAGTCTCTTCAAATATGCATAGTCTGGCTTATCATCAAACCTAAGTGAGCGGCAGTAATGAAAGTAGGATGCAAACTCTGTTGGATGACCTCTGCATAATGCCTGAAAATCACTGATGTAAAGTTACTGTACATGGACTGATAGGAGTTTCTGACAGTGCACAATACGAGACTGAACTTACTTCGATGGAAATAGAAACCTTCTTTTCACTAATCTTATCGTACTTCTGTTTCTTGTTTCCAGCTCTCAGTCCCTGCCATGGCAGACTACAATAAAATAGGATCAGAGATTAACTGGGAGAAAAAAAAAAACAGGCTTGAAAGAAAGGTTACTAAATGATTCTCACCTCCCCTTGAGGAAATACATGAGGATATAACCAAGTGATTCTATATCATCCCTCCGACTTTGCTCTACCAAGTGTAGAATATACAGATGATTAGAAGATTGATATAAGAAAAAGTAGCCCATGAAAGAGAGAATAAGATTCGGGATTATCAGAAGGCTATATAGAAAGCAATGAAGTATACCGATCCCAAGGTGAGTGTTCAAGCTGGCATACCTCGGAGTCCCAATTAGACTTTTATTCTCCCTAAATAATTCATTTGTAGGATGCAAATAAATGTCAGGAAAAGTATGAATCAGACATCCAATTTTCTGAAAATGCTGAATCTCTGACATCCCAAAACTTGTTACCTGTAAGGGATATGTCGGTGGGTTGAGCTGTCTCTATATTTCTTAGCCAAGCCAAAGTCTATGATGTAGACCTAGAGAAAAGAGGACAAAAAAATCATACAACAGCGAGATCCCAAAATCAAAGTTGAGCTAACCTGAGAGTTAGTTAAACGAATACCTGATTTGCGCGCCTTCCCAAACCCATGAGAAAATTATCCGGCTTTATATCACGATGAAGATAGGACTTAGAATGGATGAACTCCAGACGATTTATCTGACACAAGGTGTAAACGAGTTCGTTAAACCACTACAGAGAATTGCATCAACAGTGATAAGGCATTACCATTTGATCAGCTAGCATGAGAACAGTCTTCAAAGTAAATTTCCTGTTGCAATAACCAAAGAGATCTTCAAGGCTTGGACCAAGCAAATCCATCACCAAAACATTGTAGTCTCCCTCGACACCATACCATTTCATGTTAGGAATCCCAGCTGCGGTCGTGGTTTACGAAAGAAAATGAATAAACCGCAAACAACTATAATCCAATGAGAATTCAGACGAGACAAGAGTTGAGAAACATTTCATACTTCCACCCTGGAGAACTCTATAAATCCTGGACTCATACGACAACTGCGGATGCGCAGTCTTCACATTTTCCTGCACAAGCCACAATACAAAGCCAGCTTTTCAGGCTGAAGAAGAGTACATCCATCCAATGTGTGAATTGCAAATACTGATTCAGTAAAGCAAATTGAATAGAGTTTGGAAACACTCACAAGTTTAATAGCGACTTCTTCGTTAGTCTGAACATCAGTTCCTACAATCACACAAAACAGCCTCACACTTAGTCATCGAACCAATTGCCACAATAGATTCAAGAATACCTAATTGACATGGCAACAACATGAAGCAAAAGAACGAACCAATGTAAATTTCTCCGAATGAGCCGCTCCCAATTTTGCGGCCGAGACGGAACTTACTCCCAATACGAGGAGGTTCCATCGAACTGTGAAACCCTAAAGGAGGAGAAACTAGGGTTTTTTACGAGTAGTTGGGTCTGGGAAATTGGAAGTGAGTAGGTGAGGAATATCCAAATTAGAGAGATATTCGAGAAGAAGAAGGAGAAAGAAGGAAGGAAGGAAAAGACAAAGAAGAAGAGAACCTGCGCGTGTCGCTTAGCCTGTGGTCTTTTTCATTTCTCTCTTCCCAACTGAGTTGTTCTATACTATTTGGGCAAAGGATATTTTTCGAGAGAGAATTGTAATTTTACATTCAAAGATCCAAATATTATTATTAGAGAAATTTTAAGAAATATTCATTTAAAAAATATTCTTATTTATCTTTCAAAAAAAAAATTTATTCAGAGTTGATTTAAGGTTTAATTTAGAGTTTAAATCATGTAGGTTAGGATTTAGTGCTTTACAAACTATTTGGGTTTATGTTTGAGGTATTAGGATTTATATTTTAAGAGTTTTGAATTTATTAAGAATTAAAATCCTAAAATTATAAACCCTACAAAATATTATAGAATCTTTAAAAATATTTAAAATGATAATTTAGATTGAATTTAAATTGTAACTAATATATTTTCAAAAATAATAAAAAAGAATGGTATTTTTATAAATAGGTGCGTGTTTGAGATTCCCATATTATTATTATTATTAATTTTAAGAAAAGAATAAATTTCATTGTTATGAAATCTAATATATAAATTTCTTTGTTATAACTCTCTCCATGGCAATGACATATAACTTTCTATAAGAATGATACATTCTCTCAAATTAATGACAACTTAATTAACTATATATATTCCAGCGATCCATGATCCACATTCATATGATACGATCTGTTTCGTCAAATTAAAATTGTCCTCTCTTTTGGTCATGAGCAAAGCGAAAGAAAAAACAAAAATTTGAAGATTTTTCACGTTCTGATGGTCCATTACCCAACTTTCTAAACAAAATTTAAATTATTTATATTGTTTTTACTATTAAATTCCAGCAACTCTCCGTTGTTACATGATATATAATTTTGACTTCATATAAATTATAGCACATACATAAGAAGTAAAAAAATTGATAAATTTTTAAGGGAGTAACCTTCTTAAACCAAATTTCACTATCCCACTTATAAAAATCAAATATTAATATTTGGAATACTATACCATTAAAATCTTTATGAAAATATTAAAAATTTAGTGGAAAATATAAAGTAGAAATATTAACAGTTCATTTCAAAAGTGCTTATATTTTTGTGGAAAATATAAAGTAGAAATATCAACAGTTCATTTCAAAAGTGCTTATATTTTTGTGGAAATACTACATACTACTATTTTTGTTGGACAACAGCTAAAAAAAGAAAAGGTAATTGCTCGAAATTAAAGTATTAACAACAAAAAGTAATTAAATAAACCTTTACGGTAATATAAGATGATAAATGTGGATATTACCGAAGGAAAATAACACCCATAATTAACATACATATTATGTTTCGTAAGAAGCGTTTTTAAAATTTGAAAATTATGGAATTTGTATCTCTTGATGATAATTAAAATATATTGTAAATAAAACGTTAACAATTACTTAAAAATCATTTGTAATAACCATACACTATAAGAGGAGATAATCATCATAGAAGGAGTGACCGATAGGAGTGATCGATGAGAACTTCCAGAAAGTTACAACATGATATGTCTTCACATGAATTGGTATAACTTTGGTTCCNAACAAATTCTTTATTGTGGTCTAATGGTTCTGTTATCATTGATTGTAAATCAACTAGGGTTCGAATAATATTGAGGGCATATATTTTTTATTTTTCTTTAGGCAGCCAAATGTTTTGATATTTGTTGGGCCGGCCCTGCAATTGGCTAATATTGTATCTAAGTTTCATCGTGAATCAACCATTGGAGGATTTTCAGTGAGCATACACTTATGATGGTGCTACACCTCTTAGCCTATAAATGACTTGTTTCCTTCCAAACTCAACCCGAGACCTTAAATGACTTGATAAAATACTCTATTAATATTGAATTTATGATTTAGTTTTTTTCCATGTTGTGGCCGATACATATTAAAAATCTTCATTTCTAAGATTAAATATTTATAATATAATAATTACAATAAATATAAATAAGGAAAAATCCCTCACACGGTGCGAACCGATCATCAGTTATTTTTATATCGAATAGTAAAAAATAAAAATAACATTAATCGTCATATTATGGAAATATTAGGAACCAAAGACATCAACAATTTATATTGTGTATGTTACCCTAAAACTCAATGTAAAAGGTAGCAAGAGGTTCTAGACGGTGTGATGTTTAAACACAAAACAAAGTGTTTGAGTGAAAGAAATATGTATTAAGTTTTATTTTAATCAAAATATTCATTCTTAATGAATTTGTATTATTAGAAACTAATAATTAACATTAATGAATCAATTTTATAATAAATCAATCCGCACAATAAATTATATTTTTTGAAACATTTATTCCGAAATAGTACCTATGTAGATATATTATCAGGTTTACTGGTACTTGGCCCGTGCCATGCACATGTACCCAAGACACATGTGACACAGTAGTCGACTCAAAAAATATTGCCATGTTAATTAATCAAAACAATGGATTACTTTGCTGTTTGAAAGAGTTTATATTGCTTTTTGTATTCTACTTGATGTCTACAGTTTTTTCATCTCTTGCTTTTTTTTTTTTTGAGCAGCAATCTTCATTTCTTGTCTTTAATTATTTCGTGTTTTTTTTTGTTATGCTTCTCTCGTCCTTCCAGTGTCACCATAATGCAGAGAGCTGATCGAAGAGTAGTGCAATGCGCCCCAACCCTTTAGGAGCTTTTGGAAAAAGTGTTCCTATTTGCTTGAAGCTCCCAAACAACATCACTTCTCTTTCCGACGGGCAGATCAACTGTCAGAACAAAGGTGAATGTATATATAGAAACCAATCAACCTCAAGACAATATATGAAATAAACAGGTTGATAAGGAAACTGTGATTAGATGCATCAAAACAGCATTTACATGTGTTTGTCATTCAACACATTAACTTAAAGAGAACTTAGAAAATACTAATAGACAAATACTGAAACATGTAATTTAAAGGATCTACGTGAGCATATACCTGAAAAGGGGAGAGAATTGTAACTCAAGAGAAATGACTACTCAAGTATACACCTGACGATTTGGTATAAAATTTCCGTGAAGAGAAAAAAACCTGACCTTTCTTAGTGAGTCCACTATCTCTGCTTTGTGATGGTGAAGAAACAATCTTGTAGAAATGGAGCACCAAGTTAAGTATTTTACCATAAAAAACAATCCTTGAGGGTCTTCATCATTGAACACCTGAATGCTAATTTGGATATGGTTCACTGTTGGAAAGCCAAAACGGCCCCAAAGAGAAAGCTAAAGGACTGATGTGTGATACTTTCCACAGAAAACCAACATAGAAGAATTCAAGAGAATGCTCTACATGACCATTGGCAAGTCATGTAGAAATCATCAAACTCAACTCTGAAGAACAAGTAAAAAGAAAAATATGAGAAGAACCATTTACCACACGGGTCAAAGCAAGGAGTCACAATAAAGTAGTAAAAATGAAGCGAAAGAATTAGTTACAAACTCAGCAAAACGAAAACCATACCCAAAACGAAAGGGAGGTCTTTGTATCGAGTGATATTGTACAACTTGCATTCTCCCACTCATCAGTGACAGCCCTTACTGAAGGTTCCTTTGGTAACATTCCAAGAGTGTTAACTTTGGAGACAAAAATACAACTATCTCAATTATGAATATGATTGGACTAAACCCTGTTATTGTTCTCTCTTTTCATTGTTGTTAGTCTCTTGCGTAACAAACAAAAAGAATTAGTATTTTTCACTGCTAAATCCTTATTCCAATTGGAATTTAGTTAATGCTAACACATGAAACAAAAACAAAAACAAAAAAATAGTGGATAACTTAAGAGAACGAAACCGAATACGACTATTCCATTGTTTGTATAACAGGAAGTTAGTAAGAAAAATGTGAAATTTACTGAGAAAATTGACATAAGGTAGAAATACCGGTGGTTATTAGCTTTATCTTGTAAAACTGGCATCGAAGGAAATAGTCTGAAACAAATCGATTAGCGACATAGTAAGAGACAATTTGAAGGAGATTAAAAGATCCAAAATTAATTGCTAGAGCTAACAATTGGAAAAAAGGTATGATAGTTTGAGACAATATAACACGAAAGGAAAGAGAAAATATTACCCTCAAATAAGCCGGAGAGTAAACAAAGTCATACGGACTCTTTTCGTATTTAAGATCAAGGGGACAGAGAGATAAGCACAATTTTCCCGATTATAAAAGTATTTAAAATGAAAACAGAGATGAATGTGATAAGAAATTTGGGATATATATATGAGCAATGAAATCTGAAGTTGCAGTTTCTCCTTGTAAAAAGGAAGTGGAGATCGTGGAATACCGGCGTGGAAGATGATAAAAATTTGTTGGGAGATGAATAAACTGTATCTCTAAATAAAATTGACTGAAAATTCATAATTATTATGGTGATGACACATATTAAAAAAAGCTGAGGTGTCGTTACAAGAGTTATTTTAGGACTCTCTTTGACTTCTAATTTATATATATATAAGGATGTTGACTCTGTAAATTAGGGCTTCAAAATAGTCTTGCGTTAACCACTAAACGTGTAACGGTTAAATGGTGATGTTCTTGAACATAACACTCTTAACCTTTGAGCCACTTTCCCCTAAATTGAAAACACATGAACCCTAATTTTCTAAAACCTCTTCACTTCTCCCAGTTCTCTTAATCCAAATTGAACAATTTTAACCCTAACCAACCTCGATATCCTTTCAAATTGACTTCCGTAAATCAGTTCAGAGCTCTCCTACACATTTAGAAGCTTCAAAATTAACTGAGAATGAAGAAGACTCGAGGAGGTGTGAAGCCTTGAGGAGGAGTGAAGTCATGAGGAAGAGTGACGCCTCAAGAAGGTGTGATTATTGAGTATTTGTTCATTATTCTATCCTAGGATGGAAAAATATTCAAAATTTTAAGATCACAATTACATATAAACTATAATTTGGATAGTAGACAACATTTTAACGAAAGAATCTCATGATCATCACTGTGCGCATGTAAAACACTTCACAATAGTTAATATTATTTAAACCTTTGGCATATAAAAATTATTGTGTTGAGTCAAATAGAATGAGGGATTCAAATTCCCTGTGCATGAAAAAAATAAAGCATAAAAGAAATCAGATAATAATGCTTAGATTTTCAAAGTTCATAATGTTTTATTCAAAACATCACACATATAAGTTAAAGCATTAATGTTAAGGTTTATATCAGTACCAAAGATTGGCCAATTTTCAATGTTAAGTGTAAGGTTTAGGCATCAATGCTAGAGTTTAACATTCCTAATCAATGAATTCGATATCGTATGGTTATTGAACAAGATCAAATTTTATGTTTTTGGATCAGATTTTAAGCTCTGATTCTAGAAAGAGTTTAGGACCTAGTATAATTTTCAATATATGTGCGCATGTGTGAGAGTTTAGGCTTTGATGAAAGGGTGTAATTTCTTTAGGAGTTGAGGAACTGATGGCATAATTTAATGAATAATTTTATACTTTACCTCACCTTATAAAAATAAAATATTAATGAAAACGAGTAATAAGAGAAAATCATTTACGGTAATAAAAGATGATAAATGTGGATATTAGAAAAGGAAAGTAAATACAATAGTCAAAATAGAGATTATGTTTCATATGAAGCGTTTTAAGATTTGAAAATCAAGGAATTAGTTATTTCTTGGTAATAAAAAAATATATATATCATATGTAAAATGTTAACATTTAAATCATACTAAAGTGTAATAACCATACAAGATATGAGGAGGAAAACATCATAGAATAACTGACTGATAGGAATTCTCTAGCAGGTTGCATCATTACATGATTTCACATAAATTGGTATAAGTTTGGCTACACTCGTCCAATTTACTTCAAATCACCGTCAAATGAAAGATGACTCATTTGGCTAATCTTGTGTCCAAGTTTCATCTTGAATATGGGAGGATTTTTAATGAATGTCACACTTATGATTTTCTACACCTCTTTCCTCTAAATGACTTGTTTCATTCCAATTGCAACCTGATACCTCAAATGACTCGATAATAGACTAAAAGACTTTATAAAAAGACACATAAGTGCGATGAAACCATAGGTTAAACCCCTTAAAACCACCATATATCAGAAAAGGACATAATTCCTCAATACATACTTTACAAAGGGAATCAACCATGCACATAGGTTTTATATCTTGACAGAAAACTAAAAAATGTAAAGAAAAACATAGACATGAGGTGCTTAATTTCTTGGAGAATTTTGTGGACCTCTTTGACTTAACCCATGAATGAGATTATCCGAATGAGTATTTATGGATCCGAATGAAAGCCAAAATTGCTCCATTCTCGATCTCAAGTGTATTAAAAAGCTGTTCGGACAGCTATAATTTTTAGCAGAGATTTTACAGAGGTCTCTATCTGAGAACCTTGATCGATGGTGATGTGGGTGAAGGAAGAAGGGGTGACCCTCCGAAATCTCTAACATTTCAAGAAACATGGTCTTACGCCTCAATATCATATATCTGAATTATTTACGTTTGATATTTGTACGAATATCTCATTGTATGATCTCGATCGGAACGCACACCTCTCTTGCAACTTTATTATTGTTTCTTCACACTGGAGGTAAATTGGGGAGTAAGAGGTGTAACTTGCGAACCATCTATTTTAGGTTATCGTAGCCCTTATATCAATGAAACCCTTGAAATCCAAAAGAAAAATATTCTAGATCTCGATATATTATTACTATATTTGTATCATGTATTTAAAAAAGTTTACGTTGTGTTGGTGTTAGAATTATGTTAATGTATATGTTAAAAATTTCATATTAGCCATGTTGCCTGCATTAGTAGACAATATTAATAAATACAAACAGAAAACATGTATTTCAACATTTCTTCATGTATTTAGTAGTTGAAATCATGGTAACGAATTTTCATTTTTATCATAATCTTACTAATATGAGAAATATGATATCTTAACCTCAATGGATGCAATCTAAATAATTTGGTCTTAATGATATATCCTATATTTTACCAGTTTTTCATATACATATATTTATTTATATTTTAGAGTCTATATATTATTATTATTATTATTATAGTTCAAGTTAGTCATTTTAGGTGCATAGGACGTTTTTTGGACCCTTGGTGAATTCTAGAAGATTTATGGATCAAAAAGGAAGAAAGCCCGAGTGAAGAAAAGGAAACGAAGAACAAAAAGGAAAATCAAAGCATGGTGTCGATCGACAGACACCCTTCGGAGAGCAGCCAAATTTCCATTTCTTCAAGATCAAACTATTTTTCAAATCTCTTTTGCAAAATCTATTATGTTAGTTTACCACTTCTAAATTTCATCCAGACTCCTATAAATACTTTGTTTAAACCATTGTTTACGTTCATGCTTTAATTTACTTTAGAGAGACTTTGTAAGGGAGAGAAGTATCCTTTGAACCCTTTTTCTCATGTTTCTCTTTGATATTTTATTGCTTTCAATTTCATTGCATGATGTTTTGCTTAGCTATGTCTGAGTAGTTCTCTTGTTATGCTTAGGGTTCTTAGGGTTTAGATGAATTATTGTTAGTCATAAGTCTAAATTATGTTTAAACCCTTAATTCTTCCTCTAGATCAAGTTTAATGCTAGCCCTAGTTTGATCATCTAGAGTCTAGATCATAGGTTAATTATTTTACACATAAGTGTTTATAATTGCTTGAACAAATCTTAGTAGGAGTAAACTTTCCATTCACAAAAGAATTTGGTATAGATAGTTTATGAACAATTGAACCTATGTTTATTGCATAATTATTCCCTTAGGACTCACAAAGTAATTTGGTTTGCTAGGAATTAATTATAGATTGCATTCACAATGGAAGTTGGTTTGCATTACAATAGGTTTCAAGAATTGAGTGGTACCTGATTTTATCGGAGAGTGTCGAACGACACCATCATTGGTCTTGAATGACACTGCTCTATTGTTGCGACAGTTTGGATTCTTCTCTCGAAGTTCCCAACGCCTAATCTTGCTTTTAATTGTCTTAAACCCACATCTGAGTTTACTCGTTTCCTGCACTAGTTAGTCAATTCAAAACTCCCCACATTCTACTTTTAAAATTAGAGTTTAGTCTTAGTTTGCAATTTCTCGGTCTTAGAGGATTCGATCCCTAAGTATTAATTACATCGTTTTAGTTGTGCTCTTGCGGTTAAATACAAAGGATAAATTTTTGTGTATCACTTAGTTTAACATTTTTTGTACTATGTTCACAACATTGATAGCGACGATCTTCATTGATACGACACAACTGTTTCTAAACTCAAACGTAAGTTAATATGTGTAAACTTCTCTAATATCTAATATTGTGGTCTAGATGATCAACCCGTGTGTTTTTTATTGCGTTGAACTATGTGCCCCACATGGTTAAGTGAAGTAAGAAAAAAAAAAGGTCCATCAGTTCTCTAATGGGCAGGTTGAAATCCTTATTTACATAGCATTCATTGAGATTAAAGGTAAGTGTTTCCGTCATGTTTCTTCGTAACATTGATCATAAGAGAAGAGTATGTAATGGGGTGATATGTTACAAGCTTAGCACACAAATTAAACTTTTGTACTAACTCACAACTCACTTAAGTAGTTAAAGTATAGCATATGATAGAATCTACAAGGAGATTTATTTGAAATTATTTGATTTTCTTTCTTTTTAAAATAAATAAATATTTTCTAATTTTTTAATCAATTTTTAAAGGATAAGAAAAATTACATCTTCATATTCCAGCAAAATTCTTCCCTCCCAATCCACATTTTCCTCTCTATAATTAGAGTTTTTGGTATAATCATTTTTATGGCTATATAGGAAAGAGGAATTTTAGCAGGTTCAATGGTATCCTTAAAAAAAGAAAAAAAATCTTTATAAAAATGGTAACCAAAAATACCAAAATCAATGTACATTTTGTTTGGAAATCATTATAGTTTAGAAGGTCTAAGATTTGATTCTCATAATACAATTTATTATGATTTAGATTATTAAAAAAAAATCTAACATGACATTTTTAATGTGATGAAATTTGAACCGTTCGTCGTGATATCACAAAAATAACGTTTTCCATCATAAGTGTGATGTATGTACATCGTGAATCCTTGAGATATAGATACTCTTCTTTTTTGGTTATAGAGTAATTTGTATAACGGTTTTCATAAATATATGAAATGAAAAAGCAAGTTGTATTTTTAAGTGATTGTTGCTGTAACAACACATTTGAACTTAAATGTTTAAAATAATAAATAGGAAAGAACCAAAATGATTTGAAAGAAAATAAAATAAAATCAGTGATTAGATAAAATACCAAATAGACGGATTAAATAGCAAATAATTCCTAAATCTTTTGGTTTTGGGCCTTGGGCGTTACCTCATTCTGACGAGGCACTGCTTTTTACCTTTTTTTTTTTTTTCAATAATTTAGGTTGCAAAAAATGTATTCACGAAACCTTATAAAGTGCCCAGTTACTTCGGTGTGGTCATTATCATATTTTATTTTTTCTCTCTACTGTCCCCAAAATCTAGGGTTTTAAGGTTTCTTATCTTCCTCTTCCTCCGCCAGATTCTTCTCTCTTGCGAAGATGAGCAACGACAAGGACAGCATGAGCATGTCTGATCTCACCGCCGGTATGATTCTTTCGTATCTCTCAAGAACGACGCCTCATTGTTTTGTTCTGTTTCTAGGGTTACTGAACAATCTCCTCTCTTGTGTTTTTCTTTTGTAGCTCTTAACGAAGACGACCGAGCGGGGCTTGTTAATGCTCTTAAGGTGAGTTTTACCAATCGATTAGGTTTATACTGTAATGGATTGTTTTTTCTTCCCGTGTCTGAGTATTTTTAGAATTGATTGGGACTAGAATTGTTTTATAGCAGGGGATTTTGGTTTTGAGGATTGTCTCTTCATCTTAATTCGATTGTTGATTTGTAAACTTTGGCTTCGATTTGTGTGTTTTGCTGTAGAACAAGTTGCAGAATTTGGCTGGACAACACTCTGATGTTCTTGAGAACTTGAGCCCTGTAGTCAGGAAGCGTGTCGAGGTTCTTAGAGAGATTCAGGTATGTGAAGTTGTGCTCTGCTGCTGAGATTTTGGTGGAGCTTTTGTTATCTGATTGCTTTTTGATTTTTACCCCCACAGAACCAACATGATGAAATGGAAGAGAAATTCTTCGAGGAGAGGGCAGCTTTGGAAGCCAAATACCAAAAGTTATATCAGCCTCTGTATACCAAGGTTTGAAAGGGCAAGCTCTTTATTTCTTTGCATATCATCATGCGTTGTGTTCTGATTTCTTTTATACATTGATCACATACAGCGATATGAGATTGTGAACGGTGTGGTTGAAGTTGAAGGTGCTCCTGAAGAAGTGAAAACAGAACAAGGAGAAGATAAAGCTGCTGAAGGTGTGTTATTAATTTATTATTATGTACACTGAAGTCTGGTTATGATGAAATCATGTTGCGAATGATATGAAAACAATGTTTTATTGCAGAGAAAGGAGTGCCAGACTTCTGGCTTATTGCTTTGAAGAACAATGAGATTACCGCTGAGGAGGTTTGTTTTGAGATACTCTGGTTGGTTTTCTCTGTATGAAAGGGTGATTCTCTTTATGTTGATGTATATATTTTCCATGATTGTAGATAACTGAGAGAGATGAAGGTGCTCTCAAGTATCTTAAAGATATCAAGTGGACTAGGGTTGAAGAACCAAAGGGGTTCAAGCTCGAGTTTTTCTTTGATGAGAACCCTTACTTCAAGAACACTGTCTTGAGCAAGACTTATCACATGATTGATGAAGATGAGCCCATCCTCGAGAAGGCCATTGGGTATATCTTTTTCTGTATCAATCATTTACTGTTTTTGTTTTTTTGAAGACAGGAAGTCTTAATTGATTGTTAACTGTTGTTTAGAACGGAGATTGAGTGGTATCCTGGAAAATGTCTGACTCAGAAGATCCTAAAGAAGAAGCCAAAGAAGGGATCCAAAAACACAAAGCCGATCACTAAAACTGAGGACTGTGATAGTTTCTTCAACTTTTTCAGTCCGCCTCAAGTTCCTGAAGATGAGGAGGATATTGATGATGACATGGTATGTCCACCTCCAGAAGCAGTTTGATTACTCAATCCAGTACTTAAAGTTGTGTTAAACATTAATCTGATCATCCTTTTCTCTCGTAATCTTGCACAGGCTGACGAACTCCAAGGCCAAATGGAGCATGACTATGATATCGGGTTTGTACCTTTATATTCCATCTTTAGTGTGATTGAGTTTGTAACTGGTTCGACTTTGGATCTAAATCTGTCCACTGTTTATCTTGCAGATCAACCATTAAAGAAAAAATCATCTCGCATGCTGTGTCATGGTTCACTGGTGAAGCTGTTGACGCAGATGACCTTGATATGGAGGATGACGAAGATGAGGATGACGAAGATGATGATGAGGACGAGGAAGATGATGATGAGGACGAAGAAGATGATGAGGAGGATGAGGACGAGGAAGATGAAGCTGGGCAAGGAAAAAAGAACAAAAAGAGGGTATGTTATGTTGTTTAATGGTTTCACTTTCTGTTTCTTATATAAAGTTTGAAACCTCGGAAACTGATTGTTGTGGTATGTTTCTCTTTGTTTTGTTGCAGTCACCAAGTGGGCACAAGGTAACAATCACTCAATCTCGACCATAGGATAATAACTTTGTTTAATCATTCATCTGGTTTATGCTAACCGCTCATTTCTCGTTGAACAGAAGTCTGGAAAGAGTCAACCTGAAGGTGAGAGGCCACCGGAGTGTAAGCAGCAGTGAAGAATCTTCTTCTCCAGCATTTATATTTAAGAAGAAGAAGCAGAAGGGTGGGGTTTTTTTAAAAAAAATTCGCAGAGTCATTGTCCGGTTTATTATTATATATCAAGTTTTGGGTGGTTTGGTTTGCTAAAAAATTGGTTCTTTGGTTGGTTTGTGTCTGATTTTTCGTTTGTAATGTTCTCATGAACTGGTTTGAGATAGTAATTTAATTTGTCGTTTTGGTCAAATTCCGATTCTATTTATATTCTCTATCGTGAAATGGCTTGGTATCGGTATCAGATTAGCCGTTTTAAACAAACGTTAACCAGGAAAACTACCAGTTTTTCTGATTCAATGATAATCATCTTATATTTATATAATTTCTCAAGAAGATCTGTCTAATCATTTTAAAATCATGGTGAGAGTGATAAGAATGTTTGTCCGGATTTCCAAAACCGAAAATTGAGTTAAACCGATTGTTCTAATTAATCGGTTTGATGAAAGTAAACAATGAGCCGGTTTAGTCGTCGGTTTGTGTTTCCCTATGGAAAGACAGAAGACAGAAAAACCTTGACTTGTGAAGAACCGGAGCGCAGGAACCCCTGAAAAGGAGGGAAACGAAAACCTAAAACCCTAGAGATTCTTCACTTTCTTCCGCGTCTCCACTTTGAAAACTTTTCTCTATGATTCTGTCTTCTGGGTAGTTTGAATTTTCCATTTTTATCCTCGATTGTGTTTGCCCTGTGATTAAACAGTGTAGTCCCTTTCCATGTCGAGGATTCTCCGAAACGTTGCTTCACTGAGACGGTCTCTTTTCTCCTCAGAGGTAATTTCACTTGGGTATTGCCAGAAAGAAATGGAACTCTCTGTTACTGTCGCTGTCATGGCTTATTTGGACGCATGATTCAATGGGTTTTGCAGGTATTTAGTGGAAGCGTGGTTGGAACATCGTCTCAGCTCCGAGGTTTTGCTGCCAAAGGTTGGTTAAAGTTTGTATCTTTTGGTGTCTGAATGGGTTTATGATTTTGATGGAGGCTTATCTTTTGATTTTCTGATTGCTTGGCCATTTTGCCATTCTTCTAATTAACTTTTTTGCCATTAAGTCTGCTATTGTTTTTTCTTCTTTGAAGCTAAGAAGAAGGCTAAGTCAGATGGAAATGGTTCATCTGAGGAAGGGATGTCGCAAAAGGAGATTGCTCTTCAGCAAGCACTTGATCAGATAACCAGTTCATTTGGCAAAGGGTCAATCATGTGGCTCGGTCGTGCTGTTTCTCCAAGAGATGTCCCCGTTTTCTCTTCCGGCTCTTTTGCCCTTGATGTAGCATTGGGAATCGGTGGCTTTCCTAAGGTATATCATATTACTGCTCCCATCCAGTGATGAATTTGGTGTAGCTTTGATGGTTTTCACTGGATTCGAATATCCCCGAGGTGTATGTATCTCTTTGAAGAGTCCTGTAATATTGGTCTCTGCTCTGGCTGGCTTCTTATTCTTCTCCTCATTGTATTGTAATTTCGACAGGGACGTGTTGTGGAGATATATGGTCCTGAAGCATCTGGAAAAACAACACTTGCTCTTCATGTTATTGCAGAAGCACAGAAACAAGGAGGTACTATTCTACGTTCTTTACAGCACGATTTCTTATTCAAGACGATATAAGTACTCTAATGATGTTCTTTGGACAGGAACCTGTGTCTTTGTAGATGCTGAGCATGCTCTTGATTCGTCACTGGCTAAGACAATTGGTGTAAACACAGAAAATCTGCTTCTGTCACAGCCTGATTGCGGTGAACAGGCCCTTAGTCTTGTGGACACTTTAATCCGAAGTGGTTCAGTTGATGTTATTGTAGTTGACAGTGTAAGTAAGGGGATTCATATGGGATGAATAATGGATCCTCATTCGGGTTCTACATTTCTCACCTTACATTCATGTGATTTGTTTTTACAGGTAGCTGCTCTTGTACCTAAAGGAGAACTTGAGGGCGAGATGGGTGATGCCCATATGGCTATGCAAGCCAGATTAATGAGCCAAGCTTTGCGTAAATTGAGCCACTCTTTATCGTTATCGCAAACACTTCTCATCTTTATAAATCAGGTATAGAACTTCGGTAGTTGAGATTTGTAGATAAGGTCTGACTGTAAATCCCTTATGCAATTGTAATGTTTTTCCCAATGTTTCATACTCAGGTGAGGGCAAAACTATCTACGTTTGGAGGATTTGGAGCTCCAACTGAAGTTACATGTGGTGGAAATGCCTTGAAGTTTTATGCTTCTATGCGTCTGAATATTAGGCGAATTGGTTTTATCAAGAAAGATGAAGAAGTAAGTTTCAAAAACTTGCATTGCATCACTGATTTTAGTTTGAAGCTTTTACATTTACTATTTTCGGCTTTTTCTACAATCGGTCCTTTGTTTGCGATGTGTCTGTTAAAAATATTTCTATTGCCTCCTTAGTTGCAAATGGTGATGTTGAAAATGAGGGAGAATTGTATATAAACTGCATTTGATTGTCTATTTAGCTCCTACCTTGACTAAATTCTGCTTTTTCCTTGATGACTAAAAACTTTTATGTTACCTCCTTATAAGTTTGAACAAATACTCTGATCTTGAGAATGACTACGAATTGTTTATTCTGTATTTGGTACTAAACTCACCCTGTCTGTCTTATGTTGCTGATGTGACTCAAAGCTTTTTTTGATTTCTTCCTTAGTTTTGAACATATACTGATCTTGAGAATGAATGATAATTTCTATATAGTTGATGAAATTGGATGCTTGTTGTGCAGATTACGGGAGGTCTAATTGCTGTAAAGATTGTGAAGAATAAACTTGCTCCGCCATTCAAAACAGCGCAGTTTGAGCTCGAGTTTGGGAAAGGAATCTGCAAGATGACGGAGATAATTGAGCTGTGCGTAAAGCACAAGTTCATTGCCAAAAACGGATCGTTCTACAACCTCAACGGGAAGTCCTACCATGGAAAAGAGGCGATGAAGAAGTTTCTGAGGCAAAATGAAGCGGTTCAAGAAGAGCTCATCAACAAGCTCAAAGAGAAGCTCATGGGCGATGAAGCTGCAGAGAAGGAATCTGAATCTGAGGAGGAAGGAGAAGAATTGGTTTCATCTGGAAACACAGATGATGAAGCACCAGCTGCTGCTACCTCCGGTGTAGTATAATATTCTCTTTTTTTTTTTTTTTGCCTTCGATGCCGTTTGGATTCGGTTTCCCCCTCTCCTCATGTAATTTAGGTGTAAGTTAATCACATTTATCTTTGGTATGGGTGAGAAATTTTTGTTGTTTTATGGGGAATATTAATTAACTTTCAGGAAAAAACCCGTAAATTATCACGTTAGTTTGGGAAAAATATAATAAAAAACATGAATTTTCAAAAAGTGATAAAAAAAAAACTGAATTTTCTTGACAAAAAAAACCAAGAATTTTTTGAATTAGACTATATTAAACACGAAGTTTCGTTCACCAGATTAAATTAGACACGACGTTAAGTCAACTAACAGATAAGTTGACGAATACTGTTTATAAATTGAAAAAGACCAAATAAATCATCAATTTTCAAATTTAGGCAAAAAAACATGAACTTTGTTGTATGAAAAAAAACAAAAAAAAAACATGAATTACTGTTGACTAATTTTTTTTGGGATGACAGTGGATCATGAAATCAATGTAGTTTGGGATGTCAAAGTCTGTGACGGTTGCGTCGACGATGACGATGCTTTTCTGGGCCAAATTTTTCCAATTATTTTGGGTATCAAATTTCGTTGACCGGACCAAATCGAACACGTCGTTAAGTCCACTAACAGATAAATAACAGACATAATCTCTCTTTAACAACACACCTTTGAATATCAGCCACCATCATGTAGAGCTTTGTAGACAATGCTTCTTCTTATGTCTTGTATTTTACCATGTGTTTTAATCAACATTATATGTGTAATTCAAGAATCGGAAAGATCAAAGTTTTGATCAGAGAGACTCGAGTTTTAGAAAGAAAAAAAACAATAAATTTTTCCAAGGTAGATCACGGTTTCAAAAGCCTTAACGACCCTTATAGTCTCAGTACATAAAAAAAAATCTACATGTGTCACATATGTGATTCACAATCTACTAATTGATGCTGACTTCGGAAAAGGGTATCAACTATATAGAGCTGGAATCTTGTAGCTGATATCACGAGCTAACTCGCTTATGTTTTTCCTTATGATTTTCGTACCAACCAAATCGATTTATATTAATCTCGGATTGATAGTGGTTACTATTTTCCTAATTTGTTAATCGTAGCACAAAGACTAAGAGATATGCCACCATAAGAAACCATCTCCCATTCTGAAAAAACTCTCTTCTTGTTTGCATTTAGCAACATACATGACCTAATAATAGTTCATATTTTTTTTTGGCATGCGACAAAGTTCATGTTTTCTTTTGCCTAAATAGTGTATGTCAATTTCTCTGTTAGTTGACTTAACGTCGTATCTAATTTGGTTTGGTCAATGAAACTTCGGGTTTAATATGGCCCAATTCGAAAACTTTATATTTTTTTGACCGACAAAAAAATTCATACTTTTTCTTTTATCATTTTTTGAAAGTTGGAACTTTCTTTTGACATTTTTTCCAATTTTGTTTCCATTGAAATGCTATTTTTTATTTGATAATTTTATAGTCAGCCAAGTACATAATACAAAGGAGAATTATAAACTTTGCACACATTCCATTCATTCATATTACATTCTGAGAACTAAATTAGTATGAACCAAAATCGGTTATGATTAGTGAATTATGAAAAGTTTTGGTATCCAAAAAGGACGAGAAAAAGGTGGAAATGATTGGTCAATTCCTCAGATAGTTGGAATCTCTTAATCTGAATTAATAGAAAACAATCCTTCTATTCTAACTGTCAAGGAGTATTTAAGGTCCTCAGCTAGAAAGAAGCTCATCAATCGTGGCAATCTTCGATATATATACTTGTGCACTATCGAGACTACATAACCAACCATGCATATTTTATTATGTTAAAGAATTAAGACATGAGTCGATCAAAAGATGTCTTGCCCTGGCGATAACAATTTCCTGGGATCAAACAAAATCTTCCTCTTTGAAAAATCACCCCATTTGGATCCAAAATGCTCAACCCAATCTTCGTTTTTGGTGTAATGCATCAAATATTCCTTAATCTTAATACCTGATTCCTTGCAGAACCTAACTATCTTCTCGTTAACACTTTCAACTTCTGATAAATTCTCTAACGTAGCTGACTGAAGTAGTCCGATTACATAGAAAACATCTTCATTTGGAATCATCGCCGACATACGATTGTCCCACCTAAGAATAATGTATTTACTTGGTAGATAATATGTATATAGATGATTTTTTTTTTCTTTTTCTTTCTTTTGATAGATGAATAGAAGTCTTACTTGTTCCGGTTTGTGGGATATAAGAGTGCGACTCCAGAAGTCGAATTCTGCTTTAGAAGTATGTTTTTGATAACACCGTTATGGAAATCGAGGATCCGAGATTTGGGAATGTAGAGGTTAAGCCATGGATGAGGAACTTCCCATAAACCCAAAGTCCTGAGTTTATCTTCTTCGGCTTTTACGCGGTTCAAGAAATCGAAGTAGGACACGTCGTGCACTGATATGAATCCAGGCAAGTAACTTAGGGTATTCTTTAACTTGTCAATCCCCTATAAAACAAATCAATTTGATATTTGATGATGGTATATATGAAAGCGATGATGATAAATGTAACAAGCGATAATAGTAACCATGAAACATACGTATAAGAGTGTGTATATTTGTAGCAGTACCTGACCAATGATGGGAAGGTTGGGATCATCATAATACTTGGCTACTTCGAGAACATAGATGATACCGTGCTTCTTCACCAAATCTGCTATTTTAGATTGATCGGAAGGTTGGAAGAAAGAGGTATCTATGATGTTGTTTGACAACATCAGTTGGCCTTCCAAATAGTCTACTCCCATATCATCGGTCAGTGATATCAAACGTTCTTGGTCCTTTGTAAAAGCTGTGAAGTCACTATACAGCATCCGAAACCATTTCACCTGATACAATTTTCATTAAGAATTATATTATTTTATCTATAAGAATTAAACAACTAACTATTGCATTCCAACAAAACAGCAAATTACCAATAGTACCTAGGCCTGTGCATCGCGTATAGGAGTCGTGTAAAAGTCAGGTAGGGTTAGATAAGGGTATTTAAAATTATATCCGAACGGATAATTTTAGGGTAAAAATCGGATAAAGATAATTCAGAAAATAAAAATTACTATCTAAACAGATAATTATGGTAATTAAAATGAATATTTCAATGCGTAGTTACAAATAGTATTCAAATATTTTGACATTTATTTTAGAATAGGTTTTACCTGAATCATAAAATTCATTACAAAACCTGCAAATTAACCTTATACAGAAAAGTGATCTTTTTATTTACTTTAAAACAGATCACAATTAGCATAAATCTTTAGCAATTACTACTTGTCCAAAAACTTTTTTAAAACTTTAACGTTTAACTCTTCATCTAAAAAAGTTTAATAATTAAATAAGTCTTAAGCACATGCATATAGACGAAAACTAATCTTGAATACCCATTTAAAATACTCATATAGTGGACTAAACCTCCTTAATGTGATTTGTTGTGTCTTTGTTTTCTTTATTTACGAAAACAACTACTCTATGCCAGGGCCGGCCCTGAAAAAATTGGGGCCATAGACAAAATACAAAAATGAGGCCACTGTTTTGTGAGAGTGAATGGTACTAACTGCTGAGAGAAAAAGAGAGGTTATGACCAGAAAAACATTCACGATTTTGGAGAAGAAAGAGTTATAGGTTTTTGTTTTTTATTTTCTTTTATGGTATTGGGTTATATCTTTTTCAGATGAACCTAAATAATTATAAAGTGAACCAAAATGTGACATATGTTGATGGATATTTATGTGTGTATATATGAAATTTTGGATCTGTACGGGCCTCTTGAAAATGGGGGCCAAGGCTGATGTTTCATTGGGTTTGGCCCAGGCCCGGCCCTGCTCTCTGCTAAGAAGAAAATGTGTCTTATAGCCTAAAAGACTAAGAAGCCCTAATACCATTTGTATATTGATACTAAACATATTTAATAAACAAATTAAGATAGTAATTCTCATTTCTTACATATACAAATATATGTAATTATATAATTTTAATTTTAAACTTTAATTATCCAAATGGATAATCGGGTATTTCGGGTAATTACCCGACCCTTACTTTTACCCGTTATAAATTATCAGAAATCAAACAAATAATATTGATTACCCCTATCTAAACAGTTCGGGTAGTTGTGCCCGGATAAAGATAGTAACAGGACCCCAAATGTACATGTCTAGTAGTACCCAAAGACCATATCCAATATTTAAGTGGATTGACTACAATAAAATATGATTAAATGTTGACATCAAAAGATTTGCACGCATAAGTCATGATTGGACAATACCAAGTCCTAGATTCTATAGCGGGTAAGCCATAGATTTTGTTCAAATTGTTGCAAATGAAAAGTTTTGCCTAAATTCGAAATTCCTACCAAATTAACTAGAGACCTAATTTTAGTTCTCGGCCACCATCTAAGAAAATATCGTGAGTGATCCATACGTCTCTAATTCTCTTAGTGTAAGATAAAAAAGAAGGGATATACATATAGATCAAACATATATATGGAGTTGATCTTCTTATCTAGATGTTTTTCATTTTTTATAATTATATGCCTCTGAATCTTTATGGAACAATTAGATGTAAGATGAATTTCTTTTTAAAATTTCAACATCATTTAGATGGAATAGAAAATAGAATTTGAATGGAGCAATTCCAACAAAAATAAAAAGGTCTAAATTACTCCTAATTAAAATAAAAACTAGAGTAATAAGTTTAAGAGTAATTAGTGGAAAATAGTTAGTGGAATAATAGCCTTTTCCATCTATTTTTCCTCTACTCTTTTTCAGAGTACCAAAATCTAGCGTAATCAAGTATTTTTATCAGTTTTTTGGTGGGACCCATACAAATTTAGTGGGATACAATTTTTAAGCAAATGGTAGATTTTTAGAGGAATTCAGTAGAATAGGTAATTACTCTCAAATTTATTCCTCTAACATGTCATCCAGTTGCGGCTTAATATAAGCTATGTTATGCTGTACGTATTTAAACCAATTATTTGACGTCATATTCAAGGTATTTGAAAATAATTTTATACTCTACAGTTTTTTGGTTTTGCATTCTAATAGGGGTGGACATTTCGGCTATATGTTATATTCCAATTAACTTCTTCAATTTCATGCATATGTAATTCATATGAGAACAAAATGATTTTTGTTTTGATTGCCGTTTGGTTCAGTTCGTATCCAAAGCGAAGAGAGAACCATTAGGGAACCGAAATACAATCAGATTTGATTTAGTTCGGATATATAATAATAAAAAATATCTATGTTCGTTTTTTTTGTTGGTCAACATATTTCTGATTTAGTTCGGAAATTAAAAGGAATTTTCTAAATTTAATTCTGGGCCAAGAAAGAAAGACTTTGTGAATGTTGACTAAACAAATCTACCAAAAATAAAAAATGTTGACTAAATAATGCGTAGATTTTTATGACGTACCCTTTTAGGAGCATGATCCAAAACAATTCTGGCTCTCGTTATTATTCCAAATTGACCCAAACCTCCTAAAACTCCATAGAACAATTCTGGGTTTAGCCGTGGCGAGCATGCTAACGTCTCACCTTTTCCTGAATTATATTAAAATCCAGAATAATATTAATACATAAGGACAACTTATCTAAAATATAAAGAACAAAATATCAACTTTTTATGGTGTTTTCTTAAAAATATTCCATTCTTTAAACATACGTATCATGTCATTTTTACATACGAAAACAATACCACTTATCACTACTTTATCTCTTATATAATACACATTCCTTTTAAAAGACTATACATTATACATTTGTTTCCGTAATTTTAAGATTTATCTTTTATTGCTTTTTTTTGTTCTCTGTTAGTTAACATTTATACAGTTTCTGGCCGTTAAAATATCACACAAACACCAAAAAGCAAAAAGTTCCAGTTACATGCGTCATGCATGTGTTAATTAGATGCGTTACGCCTTTTATGTTTCGAAGATTCCATTGCGTGTGGTGGAAAAAGTGCAGTCGAAGTATAAAACATTAAACATGCCACACCAAAAACACTTATAAAAACTATAAATATAATACATAGAAAATTTAACGTTTGCGTACCAGTTATGACCTCCAACTCGAGGACGTTACTAATGTGAGGACCGTGCCTAAACACTTGACCGCCGATTCCAGCGTTTGACAACGTTCCTCCCACACTAATATGCAAATAATCCGTCCAAGAAACAGGCGAAACGCCTTTCTTCGCCGTCTCCTTGAGGACATCCACCCATAACGTCCCGCCCGCCACGTCAGCGTACTTCTTATCTTCTGAGACCACTACGTTAGAGAGACACGTCATGTTGATGATCACTCCACCGGAGACGGAGGCTTGGCCGTCTAAGGAGTGGCCTTGGCCGCGAGCCGCCACTTGGAATGCTCTTTCTCCCTTTGTAGCGTAGTTAAGGAGGCGTGATATCTCAATGGAGGAGGAGGGGCAGAGAACGCCGCCCGGAGTTATGGTGGTGATGTTTCCGAAGTCATGAGAGGCGGCGGTGATGGTTGAAGAATCGGTGAGGAGGGTGAGGTTGAGGGATTTAGGTAAAACGAGTTTAATGTTCTCTGATGATTTGGTGAAGTTTGAAAGTAAACAAATCAGAACCAAAAGGATTAGACGAAAATTAGCCATTTCTTTTCTCTTGGAAGAAGAAGAAAAGAATTGTACCAAAAGGATTTCAATTAAGTAGTAATACTGAATTATTATTTTGCCAAACCAATAATTTCAATGGTAGTTACTTACGTGCCAAATATTAGCCATCAAACTTATGGCAGTAAATTATGAAGTCAAATTAAATTTAGAGTTTTTTTGTTCTTAACTTGTTTGGAATTATTACCAAACAGAAAGAAAGAAAAAAAATTACATACATACATATATATATATATATATATATATTATTTTCTAAAAGGGAAAAATCATCAAAAATACACCAACTATTTTTTATTTGCCACAAAAATACACAAATTTTTAGCGTTGCCATATTAATACATCAAGTGAATTTTGTTTCCAGATTAATACACGAACTCATTAGTTTTGTAATTTTAATACACGAACTTTAAGCAACGTGTAAAAGTAATTTTGAAATTCCAGTTTTGCCCCCAATTTTCTACTTTAGATCATTTTCTTATTAGATTTTGAATAAAATTCAGATATAAATATCTACATAATGCCAAAAATTATGAAATAAAATTTAAAATGTTTTATATTATGTTATAGGATTTTAGGGTTTAGAATATAAAGTTTAGGGTTAAAATCTAAACCCTAAAATTATAAACTTTTAAAATGGTGTTAAGCCTTAAAGCCCTAAAATATAAACCATAAATTCTTAAATCTTAAATCCAAGTATTTATTAAACACTAAAACCCAACCTTACAAATTTTCAACCTCCTAAAATTTTTAATCCTAAATGTTCCAAATCATATTTGATTACCCATTTTAAACCCTCGGTGTTAATTTAGTGTTTACAATTTTAGGATTTAGGGTTAAAAATTTCTTGTTTAGTATTTAATAAATATTTGCGTTTAGGGTTTAAGATTTTATGGTTTATATTTTAATTAGGGCTTTAAGGCTTAAAACTATTTTTAATGTTTATAATTTTAGGGTTTAGGTTTTAACCCTAAACTTTAGATTCTAAACCCTAAAACTCTATAACATAATATAAAACATTTTAAAATTTATTTTATAATTTTTGGCATTATATAAATATTTATATATGAATTTTATTCAAAATGTAATAAGAAAATAATTTAAAAGAGAAATTGAGGGCAAAATTGGAATTTCAAAATTACTTTTTCACGTTTGTATTAAAATTACCAAATTAATGAATTCGTGTTTTAATGTGAAAAAAACCGCTTGGTGTTTTAATATTGTAACGCCAAAAATTTGTGTATTTTTATGGCAAATGAAAAATAGTTGGTATGTTTTTAAGGATTTTTTCCTTTTCTAAAATGTTTCAAAATCTTCAAGTAATGATTCGATGACAGTTTAGGCAAATCAGATATCTAGGAATCGATTGGTTAATGCCTAGCTTTAGTTTTTTTTGCTCTGAAATTTAGGTTTTAGAGCTTTTTTACTGTGGCTTTTAGCAGTAAGTTCATTGAATGTGACTGTAGATATTTTGCTACTGCAAAAATTTGGTTGTATGTTTGTTAGTGATAAAAGTAACGATTTTAGACTACACAAAATTTAAATCAATGTATGATTATTAAAAAAAAATCTTGTATAATGTAAAAATATAATGTATTGGATGTAAACAAATCTTAGAATAAATGTGTCAATATTTAATATTATAATTAATTATAATATTCAGAGTAATTTTTTTTTTTTGTCGACAACATTTATAAGAAAAACTGAAAGAGTTAAACCTGGTGGAAAAGCCAAGCTGGTGGTACATCACTAACATAATAACATTATGCGAATAAATTCTAGCACTACGTACTACATGCTAATGCATCCGCTTTGGTATTACGCTATAGGGTACGTGAAATACTGAGAAACTGGAAATTTACTCTTCAATCGCATGACGTCCTCCAAATATGTCGAGAAAGCTGGCCAGTCTGCCAAATAATCTGTCCTCCACATATATCGCGCATGCTTAGTATAGCCAAGAGTAGGGCCTCCACTTGTGTGTAGGGGTGAGATTGTGAGAGTCTGCGCTGAACGTTTCGAGCTCCTATGAGTATGCCAGTATCGTGGTCATCATGATAATAGCCTATGCCAGAGAGGTTGTCAGCATCGATCCACAAGCGATATAAAAAAAAGAGAAGTGAAGCGGATGCGGTTACGAAGACTCCGGTACTGCCCCGCTTGGGTCAACATCTTGAACGCCCTCCCGTAAGAGAGCTTGCAGTTTTGCCAAGAGTACTACATCTTGAGGATCTCCACCAAAGTCGTTGAAGACTTTATAATTTCGTGCTTTCCAAATATACCAAAGAGTCCATGGGAAGGTCTTGTCAATCATATTTGACGAAACTCGTCAAAATAAATAATCAAAATTAGAGAAAACCGACGGCCCCAGAAAATCCATGGAGAAGAAGGTGTTTTCAATAAAACTCATGTTTGAACAAGGGGGGGGGGGAATTCGAATAATGCGTGATTAATAGTTTCCGATTCTGGGCCACAACGAGGACGGATACCATCACATGGAATTTCCCGCCCTCGTACCGCGAGGTTACCGATAAGCAACATGTTATGGCTTGCCAAAAAAAATGTTTCGACTTGGACGGGGATTTAAATTTCCAGGCATAGGCTTGCAAATCCGTTATATGTGGACTGAAAGTGCGGTCAGCGCGCGAAGACAACAGCTCTTTTGAAAGGAGCTGGTACCTGATTTAACTGTATATATTCCGGATTTCGTGTAACTCCACTCAAGCGTGTCAGGCTTAAATGAAAGACTGACCGGGATACTACAAATAAATAGAATGATTTTGGAACCATTATAGCATTTAGAAGATCCAGGTTCCAAGTGTGTGTGAGAGGATCTATAAAATGGTTGACCCCTTTTCAGACCGTTTGTTGTGATGTAGGTACAGATATCCAGAGATCATTCCAAACATATACCGAGTTGCCAGACCCAACTCTGATGATCGACCCGACTTTGACCAAAGATCTAGCTGAGATTATATTTCTCTAACCATGCAAAGGGTTGGAAACCTTGACCGAATCGAGTGGGTGGGATTTCTGAAAATACCTCCCTTTAAAGACACGTGCGAAGAGGGACGTGGGGGTGGTTAATAAATCTCACAAACTGTTTTGCAATAAAGCCGTATTGAAATCCTCAATATAATGGAAACTTACCCCGTTTGCCCAACAAAGCCAGTGTACACCACATTTCCCATTCGACCCCCACCAAAATTTAGCAATGGCACTATTTGGAAGTAATGGTCTTGGGCATACGAAAACAAGACATCATGTAAGTTGGAACTGCCGTAGCTACTGATTTTAACAAGATCTCCTTACCCCCTTTTGACAGAAGTTTGGAGGACCAGCCATTAACTCAACTTTGAACCTTTTTTTGACCAAGGCAAAGATCTTGGTTTTCATACAATGCACTCTCCGGAAGTCCGAGGTAGGTGCCCATGCCCCTAAATTTGATGTACTCAGAAGTGATTGTGTGGCATCGTGCGTCGCGGGATCATCCTTGTGGCCAAACTGGACATAAGATATAGCAATATTAAATTGCTGTTCCGATACTTTTTCAAAAACATTGAGTAGACCCAAAATAACCGCACATTCCTTAGTTGAGGCTTTGCAAAAGAAAAGACTAACTTCCGCAGTTATAATATTCATTATATAAAATTTAAATATATATATATATATATATATATATATATATATATTATAATATAGAAGGGTTACACTTTTCAACAAGGCCAGACATGCTGCCAAGTGTCCCTTTTTTTTTTTTATAACTTTTATTTTTTACCAACTTATCCAAACCAAAAACCCAAAGCGTAACTTCTCCCAATTGACACCATTTTTTTTTTCAACATTTATTTTTTACCAAACTCTGACATATTGCCATGTGTTCACATTTTTATCTTTAATTTATTTACCAATTTAATGATCATTAGTGACATTTAATTAGTTTACTTTGCAAAACAAATATTGAAAAAAATCAAATAATAATAAATAACATCCTCTCTAAAAAATATATATTTAAAGGTAAAATATACATGTGAAACTTCCTCACATAAAATAAATAAATACAAAATGAACGAGTATAACCAAATAAAAAATTGCTTATATTATATATTTTTTCTCTTCCGATGAAATTTTCAAGTCTATCTTCCAGAGAAAAATGCATCGCCATTAAAAAAAAACTTATATATATATATATAGGGGCTTAATCACATATACCCATTTTTTTACATTATTAATCACATATACCCACCTTCCTTCATTCTCTTGTAAAAGTCTAAAATATCCCTCTTTAAATATTAACTATTTATGGGGTTTTAGGGTTTAGGATATAGGGTTTTAAAACCCTATACCTAAAATACTAAACCCGAAAAGTCTTTCCACCCCTAATAAACACTAACCCCCTAAAAGATAAATCCTAAATCCTAATAATTAAACCATGACAGTTATTAAAAATTAAACCCTAAGTTTATAATGGTTTAATCCTAAATCCTAAGCCCTATGTAAATCATAAACCTTATAATTTTACTAAACCATAAATCCCAAAATCTTAAACCTAGCAAATATATCATTTATAATGAAATAGCTTTGGTAAATGAAGGGTATAATGGTATTAAAATAAAAAGAGGTGGGTACATGTGATTAAAAAAGCGGTGTGGTTATATAAAATTGGGTATATTTGTGATTCTCTCTCTCGATATATATATATATATATATATATATATATAACTCATCTCTCTGGATTGTTTTATAGAAAAAAATAAAATCTAAACTATTTTACTATGAAAAATATGCATTCACAATTAATGTGGATGAGAAAAAGTAATTGAAAATTTATGCTTGAAGTAATAAATATGTATTTTAATCAAATGAGAGAATCATAATTGTGCTAAATTAAAATTGTAGTTTTAATAATAGACGATGTGATTAGAACATAAAGTTAAAAAGTAATGATATAATACAAATAAAATATTTATAAGCAATATAAATGTGTATGATTAGTAACATTTTTTGTAGATTGACATACTTTGATGACACATTAATTCTAAATATATAGCTAAATTATTTATTTTTATGTAAACATTTTAAAAATCTTTTCTAAAATTGAAGAAATTAATCAAAATAATATGTGAGAATATTAAACTGGTTAAATACTATCAATAAGAAAATATTATTGTGAAAATATCTTTAAAATTTATGAAAGACCAATAGTAGTTTAGTAACTATATAAAAGTTACTAAATATATAAAATCTATTAAAAAGTTATATATAATAATTAAATATAAATTGTAAATGTTTAATTGATTCATGTATTTTAATTGTTTATAGCCCTAAAAATACTATTTCGCGCAACACGCCAACTTTATCTAGTATATATATATGATAATCTGCACCGTGCGCATGTCAAAATGTTTAGTTAGTGTTTGAATATATATATATTTGTAATTTTTTTGGTTGGCATGAATTTTTTTTAAAGTAGGATATAAGAATCAAAAGAATATAATCGTAAAAAAAGTTTTATCAAATTAAATTTTACCCCGAATTCCCTGTACGGTTGTACATATGTTTTTTTTCCGTGAAAAAATGTTTTAGTTGTCCAAATATGTTTGATGTGTAAAATTTGAAGTTGTGTGCGCTTTTGAGTTATGTAAACGTGCTAAGAATTTGACTAGTGATTTGTGTATATGAACATGGAATATGGCATATATAACTTTGGTATCGTGGAAAATGGTTTTATCAAAAAACATTTATCCAAATTCCCTATACAATGTTTTTAATTGTGAGAAACTGTTTTTAGTTGACTAATTATTTTTAAAACGAATCATATAAACTTGTATATGGAATAATTGCATTGTACTCCTTTTTTTTGCGGTGTTTATAATCATCTTCTACACATTCTATGTCAGACACAAAGTTTTAAATAATATAAATGTGGAAAAAATAATTTCATTTTTCTCACTAAATCGAGAATACTGATATATCGTGGATTTTATGGTTTTTAGCCACGATATAAAGTGTTTTATCGAGTCTTTTCGGTGTTTTTCTAGGCTTTATTAGTATTTACAGGTTAAAGCACGCATTTGGTGATTTTGGAGCTTTCTAGAAGGTTTATGGAGCAAAAGGATCAAGTGAAATGGAAAGCACATGAAGAAATTCGGATCAAAGCAAGAAAATGGAAATTTCACTAAGGGTGTCGATCGACACCACCCTGGTGTCGATCGAAACCAGTCGCGGATCAGACAGCAAGCCTAAAGAAATGGAAAATTGCAGTTCGGCCCAGAAAGTTTTTATTTGTTCACAG